>CATIWO010190529.1:0-33836 GCA_949673435.1 Macaranga tanarius
CGTGTGGACAAGCTAGAGGCTTCACACTTGGGGAGCTCAAGCTTGTGGATTGCCATTAACCAAAGCATTTCGAGTGTGCTACCAACTTAAGGAGTATGTAAGTGTTACTATATCTCTTAGTTGGTAAGAACTCTTTCTATATTCTGTTTTGGTTGGCATGTTAACTATGTGTTGTCTATTATGCATGTTTAGCTATGTAAAAGTGCATGTGATATGATCTATGGGCATGTTAATGATATGTGTTGATGCAAATGTTGCATGCAATGAAAAATTTAAATTCCGCATTTTCGTTGTCCACCCACAACACTTTCCTTTCATGAATG
This sequence comes from Macaranga tanarius, assembly GCA_949673435.1. Classification (NCBI taxonomy): domain Eukaryota; kingdom Viridiplantae; phylum Streptophyta; class Magnoliopsida; order Malpighiales; family Euphorbiaceae; genus Macaranga; species Macaranga tanarius. Next base: position 324 of record CATIWO010190529.1, read on the forward strand.
TAGTAAATATTAAATGTGATGATATTGAATTATGGTTGTACGTGTGTATGTATTATGAACTTGAGATTAATCCATTGAGTATACTTGATGCTATATTGTGATAAATGTGGCTATGATGTATGATGAAAAAGTCGATTGGCTAAGTGACCGTCGATAGTGTGAATTGTGATTAAGTCGATTAGCTAAGTGACTGTCGACAGTGAGAATTGTGATTAAGTCGGTTGGTTAAGTGACCGTCGATAGTGTGAATTGTGATTAAGTCGATTGACTAAGTGACCGTCAACAGTGTAAATTGTGATTAAGTTGATTGGCTAAGTGACCGTCGACAGTGTGAATTATGATTAAGTTAATTGGCTAAATGTCCGTCGACAAGTTTGAATAATATTGTGTCGATTGGCTAAGTGACCGTCGATAGTGTGAATTGTGATTAAGTCAATTGACTAAGTGTCCGTCGACAAGTTTGAATAATATTGTGTCGATTGTCAAAGTGTCCATTGGCAAGGCAAATGAGACTAATAATTGTGAATTGATTGAGAAGTGTTGATTGTAAATGATTACTAATATAATGTATATATATTAGTTCTCTTATTCATGAAACTTGTAATATTATATTTAGTTTGTGCAAGAAATTTGATGTGGCAAGAAATGGGAGGAAATGATTGTGGAAATTGTGGATTTAATTGAATACAGTGTGGAATGAAGTATAGTTGCTAAAGTATAAGTGGTATATATTTTTATAGAAAATATATGTGTGATTATGGTTCCGGCCATATATCAAATATGAATTGGGATGTGTTTGCATTTATACTTGCATATGAATGTTAGATTAGTGCTTCTATGTGTGTTGAATGTAAGAGTTGATATATGAAAGGAATGGCATAAGTATAAATATTTTAGTGTACTTTTAGTTTATATTTGGTTTATGTTAAACTGGAGAAGTGTATTTGATATTAAAATGATAGTATATTGTGGAATGGTGGTATGCTATTTAATATTTTGTGAAATGGAATTTTAGGTTGAGGATACGGGTTAAGACATGGGCATGTCTTAGGTCGTGTGACAATACACGGGCGTGTATAACTTGAAATGTTCAGCTGCGAGCAGACACTGGCACTCGCCAGCAAGAGTACCTATGAGCAGACACTAGCGCTCGCCAGTTAGGCCTGAATCAGAAATGGCCATTTAGTTCACTTCAATTGAATTAATTAAATTGGATTAATTAGTTCTTGAGAAGTTAACATACAGATTTATTTTAGTAACTACTTACTGAGTAGCAAACTCATTCCTTTGCATTTATATGTTTCAGGGCATAGTTAGATAAAGCTTGGAGTTGCATTTGTTAGTGACCTCATGTGGGCCAGAGGTGAGCTTGGTGCAGTTATACCTCATCATCTTTGCATAAGACATATTGTATATTTATAATGATATTATGAATAAAGTTTAGCTATGAGTAATAAGGATGATGTTGGGTAGAAGTTGTATTGCACATGAATAATTATATATGAGTTGATGTATATGTACTTCATATACTACGAAAAAAATATTCCTATGCCATGTGTATATTTTGTGATTTTGGGAGTGTTACATTAGGTGTTATCAGAGCAGGAATTGGATTCCCTTGGGACATGAGAATGTGATGCATTCATGGCATATTATATATAAATCATGAGTTGTATACAGTTGATGTGTGTTAAATTATATTAGGATGGATGGATACCAAGCGCCTCGCTCCGGCCCTGAAGTGTCATCTGAGTCTGTTTATAGGCAAGAACCTATGCATGCTCTAGGTGAACATCAACATGAACATGGACTTGAACAATCACAACCACCTCCTCCTCCACAAGTTGAGTATTCCCCATTTATGTAATAATTTGTTCAAGTTCCGAGGGAGATTGCTCAAAAACTAATTGAAAGTACTCTTGACGATAACTATGAAAAGATAAGGAAATAGGGTGCTAAGGTTTTTACTGGAACTACTGATCAAATGGTGGCAGAAGAGTAGCTAAAAAACACTGAAAGGGTGTTAGATCGATTTGAATGTAGTACTGAGAAAAGAATAAGTTATTCTGTGTCTTTGTTCGAGCAAGATGCACTAGACTGGTGGGAAACCGTGCCGGGGAGCAGAAATGTGCATATGTCATTAACCTGAGCGGACTTTTTAATGGAATTTTTAGATAAATATATACTGGTTTTATACAAAGATAGGAAGAAACTTGAATTCCTTGAATTGAAGCAAAATGACATAGCTGTGGCTAATTATGAAGTTCAATTTGTAAGATTATCAAAATACGCACCTAAAAAGGTACCCACTGATGAATTGAAAAGAAATAAATTTGAAATAGGACCAAATCATGAAATCAGAGAAAGAATAGTAGTAAAGCCACCAACTTATAGAGATCTTTTGGAGGCGATACTACGGGGCTGAGGAAATGATACTAGAAAAGAGTATTTCAGATACCAATAAGAAAAGAATTACAAGTACCTTTGCTACACCAACTGAGGGAAGAGATGATTTATCTTTTAAAAGCACTAGAACTTAGCAAAGCTAATTCAAGAAAAGTAGGACGAGCCAGTATGATCAATCAGTGAAAGAGTCATATAGTATGGGTTTTAGAGAAATACATAATCAAAAAGACACTATTAAAAGCAAATCTATGGATGGTACAACAACTTCAATGTGCAACATTTATGGTAAATTTCAATTGGGAGAATGTTGGAGAACTAAACTGAGAGTGTGTTTTTATCGTAGACAACCTGGACATCTTATAGTAAATTGTCCAATAAAGAAAAATGATGAAGAATCTCAAATGATGAACCAAAGTAGTGCCAGGGAAATATACCATAAAACTACAAAAGAAAAGGTCGAAGAAAGAGAGGAAATGGAAATAATACAACAATAGCAATTAGATCTAAAGGTTAAACTCAGAGTTAAGCAAGAATGTATGCCCTTATAAAATAAGAAACTCTTGCAAATAACCAAAAGAGACACGGGTACACATATTATGCTTATCTAAAATGTCTCGGTATAGACAGATCAATTTATAAGTTCATGCATTCATTTACATGAGTATGCATCACATTTGAATTGTTAAAATATGGCATGAATATTTTAAGGCTTGTAGAGATAATATGATTACTAACTTGATGGGATATTACTTTAAATAGAAAATAATATGAAATGATGATTATGTTGATTGGCTAAGTGTCCGTCAACAAGAATATTGATACTATGTCAATTGGCTAAGTGTCCGTCGATAATATGAATTGATAAATGTGTCGATTAACTAAGTGTCTATCAACAATTCAAATAAGCTAAATTATGTTAAGAGCGATGTGATTGTGTGAGAATAGTTTTGACCGGGTACCGATTGTTGAGATTGGGATGTGAGTGTATGAACTATTACATTTATGTGAATTATTGTGAGATGTTACCCTTATTATGGAGATGAATGTAAGAATTTAATAAAATATTGAGAATTGAGATTCGTGTGATGTGTACTCGATTGCTTATTGATTATATTTATACTTTACTCATATGGAATTGATGATTGTACGTGTTGGAGATGATGAAGTGCAAATGCACATATTTGAATTTATATAATCCTTTATATATGAGTTGATTGTGAATATTAAATGTATCACAAAAGGTGATTATACGAATATTTAATGTTGTGTTAATATAAATATATTTTGAGCTTGTGTTTATGAATTGAATTGATAATGTTAAGTATGTTTTTGGAGTGTCTCTGGGTTGGTTTGAGTCTCATTTGAGTGTGGAGAAGTTTATATAGCTTTGAAAAGGATAAAAAGGGAATTTTAAGATTTTGAAGGAAAGGAAAATTTAATTCGAGATACGTGGGACAATATGTAATTGTAGTGTGGTGGATAACCGAGCCCAATTTAGATTGTTTATAGAAATGTAGTTATTTTTATTGTAGGATTGGCCCTATTTTAGGGGGGAGATGACTATATTTTATGGGAGGTTCTGCCGAATTTTTTGTAGATTCCTCGTAAATTGTGCTTTTATCGTTAGGTTCTTATGATAAAGCCTAATGTGTAATGGATGAGTTATGGTCTATGGGTTGTGTTATGAAATGTTGATGATGGTATGGGTATGCTACAAGTGGATTACTAATTAAATACCATATGAGATTAATATATGCTTTATAAATATGAATGTTTATAATAAGCAGTTGAGGAATAAAAGGATTCCAATAGTAAAGGTGAAGTGAAGTTATTGTTCACCTAAAGAAGCAACATGAAAAGTGGAAGAATAGATGAAGCAGAAATACCCATTTTTGTTCAAGGAAGATGGTGAGTAGTTAATTTCGATGGCGAAATTCTTTTAAGGAGGGGAGAAATGTAACACCCGCCCTTTTTCATACGTATTTAAAATATATGTATTGCATTTTATGCATAAAAGTTAGTAGACTTTATGTAAGTTTAAGATTGGGTATAAGTTGTAAAGAGGGACTAGATTGTAAGAAAAGTTTAGAGTGAATTGTCACAATAGAAAGTTTTGGGCTATTGTGCAATTTACCTATTTCATTAAAGGGCTAAGTAGATCTTTTGGTGATATATGTATATTTATTAGGAGTTTTATTATGGATATTTATATGATAAATATGTATTTATTAGTGATGGGTGTGCAATTATTAGAGGGAGCGTTTACAGGGGCCAAATGGTAGTTTTTGATTGGGTGTGAGTATTTATGTGTATATAGGTATATATGTGTGTATGTGAGGGAGGTATATGTAGATATTTGTGATGAGGAAGAAAGTGATTACTTGAGAGCTTTTAAGAGAGTTGTGATCTTGATTAAGCTAGCAATCAGGAAGTATTAAAAGGTCTTATTTTGTTGGAGTCAAATTGGTAAGCTTTACATGCTTTATGATTGATTGTAGTTGAGTTTGGTTGTTGTCAATTTTTGGGTCCTATCTCTCTATTTTTTAGTCCCATTATTTTAGCCATAACTTGAGCTATAGAACTCTGATTTGAGTATAGTTAGACTCTCTAAAAACTTCAGAGAGTCCTCTAAAATGTTTATGTTTTGTGCTTAAATTGAATATACTGTTAGGAGGATCGAATAAGGCCAGACATTTGATTGCTTATGCTAATGCCTTGTTCTACCCCGAATGAATTCAAAAATTCATCATTAATTCTCTACATCTGCTAATGGTATAATTTCAGTTGGAAATGAAATTAGACTTATATATTAAGAGTATGTATGACTTTTGATATTATTAGATGTGTCTATAATTCTTAAGAGCATCATGAACTTCATGAATTAAATATGACAGTAATAGTATATAGGTTGGTTTGTGAATTTTTGAGTGTGTTGGTTATACAGTGATATCTTGAGTTTTAGAACTTCAAATTGAGCAAGGTTTGATTCTCTAAAAATGTTAAGAAGTCCGCTATAACATTTATGTTTTGACCCTATGCTGAATTTGCTGTTAAGGATGTCTAGCAGGGCTTGATATTTTCTTGCTCATACTGCCAGCTTTGTTTTTTACGGATTTAATAACAAATTCATAATTAATTTCATACATGTCTGATTTGAGTAATTCTAATTGAAATTGGAAGTAGACTCATATTTCTAGCTTCAGTATTATTTTCATGATTCTTGGACTTATATGTGAATTATTTGGATGCATTGAACCTAGAGTATAGAGTTGCACTTAGTTGCATTTGAGTGCAAGTGCCATGTTTATTATGTGAGATTGATATGTGAATATGTGTAGGAGCTACAAGAGGCAAGGAAAAGGCAACCAACTGAAGAAACTCTTCTTATATAAAGTTGGAAAGTACTTGAGATAAGTATTATATAGTGAATAATATGAAATAATATATAATAATGTTAATTGAATATTAATCTTACCTTAGTAATTAATAAATTAAGAAATGTATATGAATGATATAAATTCATATTAATAATGAATAAAATGAAAGAATTATACTTGTTATCACCTATGGGTGATTGAGATTGAATAGATGAGTATCTTGGATGAATTATGAATATTGAGTTGTGATATGGAATGTGATAATATTATGGTAGGCTATAACCTGCTTAATAATTGCATACTAGAGTGAGGTTGATGTATTTATTGTAAGAAATATAATTGAATGTAGTAAATATTAAATGTGATGATATTGAATTGTGGTTATACGTGTGTATGTATTATAAACTTGAGATTGATACATTGAGTATACTTGATGCTATGTTGTGGTAAATGTGGCTATGATGTGTGATGAAAAAGTTGATTGGCTAAGTGACCGTCGACAGTGTGAATTGTGATTAAGTCGATTAACTAAGTGACCATCGACAGTGTGAATTGTTATTAAATCGATTGGCTAAATGACCGTCGACAGTGTGAATTGTGATTAAGTCGATTGACTAAGTGACTATCGAAAGTGTGAATTATGATTAAGTCAATTGGCTAAGTGACCGTCGATAGTGTGAATTGTGATTAAATTGATTGGCTAAGTGTCCATTGACAAGTTTGAATAATATTATGTCAATTGGCTAAGTGTCCATCGGCAAGGCAAATGAGACTAATAATTATAAAATGATTGAGAAGTGCTGATTATAAGTGATTACTAATATAATGTATATATATTAGTTCTCTTATATATGAAACTTGTAATATTATGTTTGGTTTGTGCAAGCAATTTGATATGGAAAGAAATGGGACGAAATCAATATGGAAATTGTGGATTTGATTGAATACAGTGTGGAATGAAGTATAGTTGTCAAAGTATAAATGGTATATATGTTTGTGGAAAATATGTGTGTGATGATGGTTGTGGCTGGATATCGAATATGAATTGGGATGTGTTTGCATTTATACTTTCATATGAATGTTAGATTCATGCTTGTATGTGTATTGAATGTGAGAGTTGATATATGAAAGGAATGACATAAGTCTAAATATTTTAGTATACTTTTGGTTTATATTTGGTTTATGTTAAAATGGAGAAGTGTATTTGATATTAAAATGATAGTATATTGTGGAATGGTGGTGTTCTATTTAATATATTGTGAAATGGAATTTTAGGTTGAGGATGTGGGTTGAGACACGGGCGTGTCTCAGGTCGTGTGACAAGACACGGGCGTGTCTAACTTAAAATATTCAGCTGTGAGCAGACACTAGAGCTCGCCAGTGTTTGACGCTCGGCAGTTGGTGCCTGTGAGCAGGTACTGGCTCACCAGTTTGGCCTGAATCAGAAATGGCCATGTAGTTCGCTTCAATTGAATTAATTAAATTGGATTAATTAGTTCTTAAGAAGCTAACATACGGATTTTTTTTAGTAACTACTTACTGATTAGCAAACTCATTCCTTTGTATCTATATGTTTCACGGCATAGTTAGATAAAGCTTGGAGTTGCATTTGTTAATGACCTTAGGTGGGCCAGAGGCGAGCTTGGTGTAGTTATACCTCATCTTCATTGCATAAGACATATTGTATGTTTGTAATGATATTATGAATATATTTTAGCCATGAGTAATAAAAATGATGTTGGGTAGAAGTTGTAATGCACATGAATAATTATATGTGAGTTGATGTATATATATTTCATATACTAGTAAAAAAAAATTCCTATGCCACGTGTATGGAATGTGATTTTGGGAGTGTTACATGAGGTCACCATCAAATTCAACTCCAAGCTTTATCTAACTATGCCCTAAAATATGTAGATGGAAAGGAATGAGCTTACTACTCAGTAAGTAGTTACTAGTACAAATCTATGTGTTAGCTTCTCAAGAACTAATTAAGCTATTAATATATATACTAACAAGCCATCATATTCATAGCACTATCGTAGCTTATTTAAATCAGTCAAATCCTTAATATGCAACATCAATCAATTTTGTAGCCCTTCCATACTTCTTTAATCATCACTAGCAAGGCCCAACACACCAAACTATATAGAGTCTACTATAAGAAGATTCAATACCTTGATTCAAAATATTCTCATAAATTGTAGACATATCCTGTGACTATAATATTTATACAAAATCTGTATTTATGAGTCTAATTTCATTTCCAACTGGAAGTACACAATTTGGAGTGTATGTAAGTAATTATGAATTTTTGAATTCTAAAAGGTCATGCAGAACAATTATAGTGAGTAATAAAATGTTAAGCTCTGTTAGATCATTTTAATGATATATTCAACTCAAACTTAAAATATAAAGTTGTAGAAGACTCTTTAAAGTTTTTCCAACATCAAACAATGCTCCATTTAAAGCACTATAACTCAAGTTATAGTAAAAATACAGAGACAGAAGTGTTCAGAAGGAGGAGGTTGTCCACTATTCAAAGTGGCCTGGGGTGCTCACGGTTGCTTCCTCACGACTGTGAGCAACTCATGAGCAGCCCAAACTTGGCCAAAACTCACTTTCCATCATTTTAGTGCATTGTAAACTCTCCCATATTTAAAATAGGCTCAATACTAACTTAGAAACACTTCAAAAATATACTTAACATCACAAACTCATTCACAAATGCATGATTCTCAATCAAGTACAAGCTTCCAACATCTATATTCACATTTAAAAATATTCGATAGCATTTTCAACATCAAACTCATTCTAAGCATAAGTTTAAAGTACATATATTTTAACACACCATTGGGTATCCTCATCATACACTCACATATACATACTTACAATCATTACTTCAAATTCTCACAATCATCAAATCACATAAATAGAAGAATACACACTTATGATCGTATAAAACATTTGTACTCATATTATACAAATTCATATCTAACATTCATGACATTTCATCTAATATCCAGCCGGATAGTTATTCATACATATACCATACACAATTGGTGCATCATATCCTTTAACTCATATCCCATATTTGTACATGAATCACTTCGATAACAATGACATGCCTTATATTATTCTCTCACTCAATCACAATGTTTTAGCCACAATGACTATTCATTGGTTAATTTTGTCGATAGCACTTTAGCCAGTCAACTCATTCATCATTTAATATTATCGATGGACACTTAGCCAATTAACATAATCATCATTTGATATTATCGACGGACACTTAGCCAATCGACATATTTACCATTTCATATTATCAACGAACACTTAGCCAATCGACATATTCAACATTTCATATTATCGACGGTCACTTAGCCAATCGACATACTCAAGATTTCACATTATTAGCGGTCACTTAGCTAATCGACATACTTAACATTTCACATTATCAACGGTCACTTAGCCAATCGATATAATATCATTTAATATTATTGAGGGACACTTAGCCAATCGACATATTTATCACACATTATATCCATATTTACTCACAAACATAGGATCATTTGTGTCCAATGGGCCAAACTCAAGTTCATAATACACACACACTTACAATCACAAATTCAATATCATCACATTTTATGTTTACCACGTTCAATCATATACCTCACAACAAATTCATCAACATATACTTCACAACAAATACATCAACCTCACTTTAGTATGCAAATATTAATCACGGTGTAGCATACCATAGTATTATCACATTCCATATCACAACTGAAGATTTATAATTTATCCATTAAACTCATTTTCTCAATCTCAATCACCTAAAAATGATAACAAGTAAGATTCACACATTTCCTTCATTATTAATATAAGTTTATATAATCCATATGCATATTTTATCAATGATAGTAAATATTTAAAACCAAGTACACAATATATTTACTTGGTATATCTCACAAACATTATTGTCCACATACAATTCTTAATTTATCAATTATTAAATAAGATTAATATTCTATTAACAATATTAACATCTCCTTGCATCTCATTCATTATATATTAATAACTACTTACCAAAAGTGCTTTCCAACTTTAAATAATAAGAGTTTCCCTAGTTGGTTGTCTTCTCCTTTCCTCTTATAGCTCCTACACGTATCCACATATCAAAAACACACATACAACACATCACACGAGCTATTGTTATGTTTATACTTTTATTTCCAATTTGAATTACCTAATTTGGACATGTATAGAATAAATTATAAATTTTTGAATCCAATCAAGTCACACAAAGTATTCTGTTTGAGCATAGAAATGTCTAGTTATATTAGCCCCTCTTAAAGGCAAAATCAGTTCAACATCAAAATATAATAGTTATAGAAAACTCCTTAATGTTTTCAGAGCACCAAACCTTGATCAAATTAAAGTTCTACAACTCTAGTTATGATAAAAACTCTAAGACTAAAAAATTCAAAAATAGAGCATGAATTTGCTCTTAAAGAAACCTAACTTCAAATAATAAAAATACATACATAAACTTACCAATTGATGTTCCAATAACTTGCAATACTCCTAAAGCTTCCCAAAACTCTGGTTAGATGATGAAAGCAAGATCAAAATCTCGAAACCCTTATCAAAAATAACTCCTCCTCTTCCTTATTGAATTCTCTTCTACAATCTCTATACACCTACACACATACACACACACACACACACACACATGCACCAATCACCACCTTCCACTACTACACATAGGTGTCCAAGTAATAATACATGATATTAAATAAAGAAAATTCTAGATATTTATGGAGGTTTATCTCCATAATATCCCTTATGCTCCTTAATGAAATGGGAATATTACATGTCACCTTTTAAACTTTTAATTATGACAATCTAATCCCATTTATTTCATTACAAATAGGTTCCTCTCCATAATTCACAAACATATGCAAACTTAAATTAAATCTACTATTCTTCTATATAAAATGCAATGTATAAGGAAGGAAAATGTGTTCTAGAATGCAGGTGTTACATTTCTCCCCTCCTTAAAGAAAATTTCATCTCCAAAATTAACTATTTACTAAATAACAATACTTTTTGAACTCAATTTCTCTTTATCTTTATTGTATAAGCCCTAAAAATATCTTTCGATTTCTAAATTATACTTTTCAATTACTCAACTCAGATGTTTGTCAAGCATGCTAAATGATAATACCTCATGCCATTTCACCCTTTATAATATTATATTCCTAAATGCATCATATTCCTAAATGCATGCAATAATATAATCACAATATTCAACATTATTCCTTGCCATCTTTGCTTTGGTACCGGTGACAGGCACAATTTCCCAGTAGAGCTTGACACTCTGCTTTCATATAACAACCTCTTCTATGATTCTTTTCATTATCAGCCAGTAATTAGAAGACTTCTGACCCTACTATTGTCCCAATTCAACACCTTCTGATAAGTATATATTTCAATCTCTTGATATTCGTTGAACATTAATAATGATTTCCTATATAATTATTGTCTTCAAATCTTCAATGGTTAAACCATAATAGCTAATTTGGAATTATAAGATGAGATTATAATTTCATAACTGTCCAAATATAGCGGTCAAGCATATATTCTATTTCTAGTCTTGAAACCTTAACATAACCCATTAAATTTTCATCCACAATCAATAATGCAAACAAAAGAGTAGTAGTAGTTGCTTTTCTTTGCTTCCCAAATCTTCATTGACCTGCTTTAGTTTATTTCTTAATAATTATGCACATAAGATAGCACCTTCTTTTACCCCATAACTCATTTAGCTGAAATAATATATAACTATGTCTTCTGTTAAGTTGTTTAATATGTCTTTCTCAACTTAATAAATAGAGAAGAGTACCTTTCAAAATTGTTATCACCTCGCTTTCAATTCCGTCTTGAGTACTATTATAGCAGCTTTTAATTATTCAAGTAATTTTTCACTAAGTTATTGTTCAATTATCCATAGCCAACATATAACTACACATTATCATCTTCTACTTAAATAAGCCGAGTTTAATGTTTTTCCATAATAAATTATTCAATTATCACTCTATCGCTTCCATCTTCAAATCTGCTTTCCAACGCTGAAGTAACTTTCAATAATTCTTTCAAAATCATATCAAGAATTCTCTAATTAATATATATTCCCCTTAGTTAGCCTTCCTTGAATCTTCGACATTACTTATATAAATTGTACACTCATTTCAATTCATATGATATGCAATGACAAATAAACTTAACAATATATACAATTTCTCTTTTAACTATTATTACTTCACAATTATGTAGTAGTTCCATATCCCAATCTATTCTCATAATAATATTGATTCCCTTCAATTCAATAACTATTTAGTCCAAATATTAATCATGTCATTCACTATTTTGAAGCAAAATTCCATTATCAGATTTGCAATCACATCATTCCAATAAGCATAGAACACACACATACTACACTTTCACAGTTATTCAAGTAAGTTATATATATATGTGATGTATACCCATATAAACAAACATGTGAATTTTCAAAATTTAAATTTATCAACACAAATGCATAATAAATAGGTATAGTAAATGTACCTGTATTTTCACTTTTTTTTATTTCCTCGACCTCTTCCTTGGCTATTTTATGGTACATTTTTCCCAACACTATTTTGTCCCACCATTTGAGATTCTTCATTATTTTTCTTTACTGGACAATCTATGATAAAATGTCCGGGTTGTCTATAATGGTAACGCACTTTCGGTTTAGTTTTCCAACGTTCTCCCCAATGAAATTTACCACAACTATTGCACATTGAAGCTGTTGTACCATCCATAGATTTGCTTTTACCAGTATCTTTTTGATTATTTATTTTTGCAAAACCCATACTGTATGATTCTTTCACTGATTGATCAACTAGCTCATCCTACTTTTCTTGAATCGACTTTGTTGAGTTCCAGTACTTTTAAAAGATAAATCATCTCCCTTTCCAGTTGGTGTAGTAAAGGCACTTGTAGTTCTCTTCTTTTTGATATCCAAAATATTTTTTTCCTCTATTTCCTCAGCCCGTAGTATCACCTTCAAAAGATCTCTATAGGTTGGTGGCTACTACTATTTTTTCTCTGATTTTAAGATTTAGTCCCCTTTCAATTTTGTCTCTTTTCAACTCGTTAGTGGCTACCTATTTAGGTGTATATTTTGGTAATCTCATAAATTGAACTTCGTAATCATCCGCAGATAAGTCATTTTGCTTTAATTCAAGGAATTCATGTTTCTTCCTATCTTTGTGTACAACCGGCATATATTTATCTGAAAATTCCTTTAACAAGTTCACCCAGGTTAATGTCATTGGCACATTTTTGCTCTCCGGCACGGTTTTCTACCAGTCCAGTACATCTTGCTCGAATAATGACACTACATAACATACTTTCTTCTCAGTATTACATTCAAATCGATCTTACACCCTTTCAGTATTTCTTAGCCACTCTTCTACCACCATTGGATCAGTAGTTCTAACAAAAACCTTAGCACCCTATTTTCTTGTCTTTTCATAGTTATCATCAAGAGTGCTTTCAGTTGGTTTTTGAGCCATCTCCCTTACAACTTGAGCAAAATTCTTGCATAAATGGAAGATAAGCAACTTATGGAGGAGGAGGTTATGGTTGTTCATGTTTAGGTACATCTAATGCATGCATAGGTTTTTACCTATGTACAGACTCAAATGACTCATTTGGACTAGTGTGAGGTGCTTGGTGTTCTTCTATCCTGACATATTCAACATATAGTAACTATATGCAGCTTATGATTTATGTATGATATGCTATGAATGCACCATATTCTTGTGTCCCAAGGGAATCTAATTCCTACTCTGATACTACTTAATATGACACCTATAATCACAACCATACATGTGGCATATAATTTTTTTTTTCTAAATAGTATATAAAAATACGTATACATGAACTCTATATATAATTACTTATATGCCATACAAAGTCTACCCAATATCATGTTCATCACACATGGTTATCATTACAAAATGCAATATGTCTCATGAAAATGAGGATAGGATATAATTGCACCAAGCTTGCCTCTGGCCCACCTGAGGTCACTATCAGATGCAACTCCAAGCTTTATTTAAGTATGCCTTGAAACATGTAGATGCAAAGGAATGAGCTTGCTACTCAGTAGGTACTTACTAGTACAAATCTTTGTGTTAGCTTCTCAAGAACTAATTAAGCTATTAATATATATACCAACAAGCCATCACATTCATAGCACCATCATAGCTTATTTAAATCACTTAAATCCTTAATGTGCAACATTAATTAATTTTGTAGCCCTTATATACTTCTTTAATCATCATTAGCAAGGCCCAACACACGAAACTACATAGAGTCTGCTATAAGCAGATTCAATACCTTGATTTAAATATTCTTATAAATTGTAGACATATCCTGTAACTATACTATTTATACAGACTCTATATTTATGAGTCTAATTTCATTTATAACTGGAAGTATACAATTTGGAGTGTATGTAAGTAATTATGAATTTTTGAACACTAAAAGGTCATACAGAATAATTATAGTGAGTAATAAAATGTCAAGCTCTGTTGGATCATTTTATTGATAGATTCAACTCAAACTAAAAACATGAAAGTTGTAGAAAACTCTTTAATGTTTTTCTAGCATCAAGCTATGCTCTATTTCGAGCTCTATAGCTCAAGTTATAGTAAAACTATAGAGACAAAAGTGTGCCGCAGGAGGAGGTTGTCCACTATTCAAAGTGGCCTGGGGTGTTCACGATTGCTTCCTCACGACCGTGAGCAACTTATGAGCAGCCTAAACTTGGCTAAAACTCACTTTCCATCATTTTAGTGCATTATAAACTCTCCCATATTTAATCTAGGCTCAATACTAACTTAGAAATACTTCAAAAACATACTTAACATCACAAACTCATTCAAAAATACATGATTCTCAATCAAGTACAAGCTTCCAACATCTATATTCACATTTACAAATCTTCAATAGCATTTTCAACGTCAAACTCATTCCAAGTATAAGTTTAAAGTACATATATTTTAACACACCATTGGGTATCCTCATCACACACTCACATATACATACTTACAATCATTACTTCAAATTCTCATAATCATCAAATCACATAAATAAAAGATTACACACTTATGATCACACAAAACATTTGTACTCATATTTCACAAATTCATATCTAACATTCACAACATTTCATTTAGTATCCGGCTTGATAGTTATTCACACATATACCATACATAATTGGTGCACTATATCCTCCAACTCATACCCTACATTCGCATATGAATCACATCGATGACAATGACATGCCTTATATTATTCTCTCACTCAATCACAATGTTTTAGCCACAATGACTATTCATTGGTTAATTTTGTTGACAACACTTTAGACAATCGACCAATCGACTCATTCATCATTTAATATTGTCGATGGACACTTAGCCAATCAATATAATCATTATTTAATATTATCGACGGACACTTAGCCAATCGACATATTTACCATTTTATATTATCGATAGACACTTGGCCAATTGACATATTCAACATTTCATATTGTCGACGGTCACTTAGCCAATCGACATACTCAACATTTCACATTGTCGACAGTCACTTAACCAATCGACATACTCAATATTTCACATTGTCGAAGGTCACTTAGCCAATCGAAATACTCAACATGTCGCATTATATCCATATTTACTCACAAATATAGCATCATTTATATCCAATAGGCCAAACTCAAATTTATAATACATACACACTTACAACTAAAAATTCAATATCATTACATTTCATGCTTACCACGTTCAATCATATACCTCACAATAAATTCATCAATATATACCTAACAACAAATACATCAACCTCACTCTAGTATACAAATATTAATCATGGTGTAGCATACCATAGTATTATCACATTCCATATCACAACTCAAGATTCATAATTCATCTAATATACTCATTTTCTCAATCTCAATCACACAAACATGATAATAAGTAAGATTCATACATTTCCTTCATTATCAATATAAGTTTATATCATATATATCTTATCAATGATAGTACATATTCAAAACCAAGTACACAATATATTTACTTGGTATATCTCATAAACATTATTATTTATGTATAATTCTTAATTTGTCAATTACTAAATAAGATTAATATTCTATTAACAATATTAACATCTCCTTGCATCTCATTCATTATATATTAATAACTATTTACTAAAAGTACTTTCCAACTTTAAATAAGAAGAGTTTCCCTAGCTGATTATCTTCTCCTTGCCTCTTGTAGCTCCTACACATATCCAGATATCAAACACACATGTAACACATCACATATGCACTTAAGCTCAACTTGTATAATCTGTCACCTTAAGTTTAATATGTCCAAATGTTATGTACAAAAACCTTATGAACATGATTTTAGTGAAAAAGCTATTATTATGTGTCTACTTTTTATTTCTAACTTGAATTACCCAATTTTGACATGCATAGAATAAATTATGAATTTTTAAATTCAATCAGGTCACATTGAGTATTTTGTGTAAGCACCAAAATGTCCAGTTTTATTAGCCCCTCTTAGAGGTAAAATTAGTTCAACATCAAAACATAATAGTTGTAGAAAACTCCTTAAAGTTTCCAGAATACCAAACTTTGCTTAAATTGGAGTTCTACAACTTTAGTTATGATAAAATCTCTAAGATTAAAAAATTCAGAAATAGAGCACGAATTTGCTCTTAAAGAAACCTAACTTTAAATAATAAAAATACATGCATAAACTTACCAATTAATGTTCCAACAACTTGAAATACTCCTAAAGCTTCCTAAAACTTTTATTAGATGATGAAAGCAAGATCAAAATCTCTAAACCCTTATCAAAAATCACTCCTCCGCTTCCTTATTGAGTTCTCTTCTATAATCTCTACAATCTTACACACACACACACACACACACATACACACACACACACATATACACACATACACCAATCACTACCTTCCACTAATACACATAGGTGTTGTAACACCTGTCCATTTTTATATGTATTCATGGTGTACGTATTTTGTATTGCATATGATACATGGTATATAAGTGGACCTCATTACATTAGATATGAGAATGTATTGTAGAGAGGGACTAAATTGAAAAGAAAGTTTAGAGTTAAGTATCACAATAGGAAGTTTGGAGCTATTGTGTAATTGTACTATTTCATTAAGGAGCTAGGAAGTAATTAAGAGGATATTTAGTTATAATTATCTTGCATTATTATTATTTTGGGATGCCAAGTGGAGTCTTTTGATTGGTTAGTTTGTGTGGGTATGTATATGTGTGTGTAGTGTATATTGGTGTAGAGATTATTGAGGAAGAAGAAGAAGGATTTCTTGAGTAAATTTTGGAGAGGTTTTAATTTTTTTCCAAGCCAACAATTAAGAGCCTTAAGAAGAATTAAAAGGTTTTTAAATGTATTGGAGTCAACTGGTAAGTGTTATTTATGTTTTTGATTGATTTTAATTGAATTGTCATTTTGGGAAATTTTAGGCATATTTTTTCTATTTTTCAGTCATATTATTTTGGCCATAACTAGGGCTAAAAAGCTCGGATTTGAGCAAGATTAGACTCTTTGAAAACTTTAGAGAGTCCTCTATAATTTTTTTTGTTTTGAGTTTGGATTGAATTTGATGCTAGAAGGGTCAATTAGGGCCGGACATTTCATTGCTCTTGCTGAATGTTCTATTTTACCCGAATGGATTCTAAAATCCATAATTAATTCGACACATATTTTAATTGAGTGATTCTAATTAGAATTTGAAGTAGACATATAACCCTAGCCTTAATTACAATTTGGGGGTCATTGAATTTGTGTGTGTATTTTTAGGTCATGTTGAATTTAGAGCAATTAGTTGCACTTTGTATAGGTGGACTGAATTGTAATATTTGCTTGTTGAAAATTAATATATATGATGTGTAGGAGTTAAAAGAGGAAGGGAAGACCCTACTCAATAAGGGAAGAGCTTTACTTGAGAAAGAGTAGAATCTTTTTGCAAGTAATTGTTAATACAATGCTTACTTATATTAATTCTCTTGTAACTATAATTCTTTAATTATGTTTAATTATGTATGTCAATTACTATGGCAAGAATAAATTATATAAGTATCTAATGCTTATGGTGAACTATAAATGATGGCACCTATATTGTGCAAGCCATATGATGTGATATGAGTTGTGATTTTATCATGTTGTTAGAAATGAAATATGATTATTGAATTGTGATGGTGAAATATATAAGCATATTAATTGTGAGGTATGAATTGAAATATGCACATTATGAGGTATGTGAGGAAAACATGTGAGTGTAAAGATTAAGCTCTATGGTCTGAGATTAAACTGGGCAGAGAGTCTCAGATATGGCCATTCATATAAAATAAATAAATATATGTGTGAGATCTGAGATTGAGCTGGGCAGAGAGTCTCAGGAATGGCCACGGTTATATGAAAATAATAAAATGTTAAAAATAAAAAGTGAGCTTTGTGCGAAACGTGTGTGATGTGTGATGAGAATTCTGGCCGGATAACTAACAAGCATAATCATACAATGTTGCATTATGCATGTATATAAGGTGTTGAATAAGATTTTAGTGTGTTGATTGATGGGGTGTAGATATTAAGTTGTGAACGCCCATTTATCTATGCTAGCACTTGTTAGAATGCTATTGATGTAATTAGAATTATGAACTCGTGATGAATGGCTTGTTAATTATAGAAATAAGCTTTAAGGTTGAGAAAACAGGCTGAGACACGGGCATGTCCCAAACCGTATGTTTAGATACGGGTTGAGACACGGGTGTGTCCCGAGCCGTGTGTGAGGACACAGTTTGTTTTGAGTTAAAACATGGTCATGTGCCAAATGTGAATTTTTATCTGAGAGCTACACGGGTGAGTACACGAGCATGTTTAAGGCTGTGCACCAATTTGTGAATTCGAGTATTTTAGACTAAGAGAAACATAGTCTAGTACATGAGCATGTACATGGCTGTGCATAAAATTGTGAAAATGTGTATTTTCGATCAAAAGCAACACAGACACAAACACAGGAATGTTTGTGACCGTGTCTAATTTCAAAAATATGTGAGTTTTGGATCGAGAGTTACACGGTCTAGTACACGGGCGTGTACATAGTCATATACCATTTTGAGAAATTGTACATTTTAGACTGAGATGCACACGGGCATATTCATAGCCGTATGTGAGAGTGTGTTTGGGACTGAGGTGAACACGGGTTAGAACATAACCGTGTAGCCTAAATTTAAGTGTTTTTATTTAAATTGGATTAATTAGTTCTTGAAAAGTTTTACTTGTTGCATGTATTATCAATTGCTTATTGAGTCACAAACTCATTCCTTTGTAATTGTGGTTTCAAGATAGATAGCCTAGCTTGAGGCACATTTTTGATAGAAGCTTGAAGCTTGGTTTGTTATGAGCTCATGTAGGGCAACAACTTGCTTGATGATTGATATCTCCATTCACATAAGCATTTACATTTTGGGTATTTGGGAATTTTGTAATAAGTTTATGTTTGTTTTTAAATATCTATGTAAAGTTTATGTACATTGTATAAATAGTACTTTTATATATAAAATATCTTTTCATTCAAAAATTTTCTTATTCATAATATTGGTTTTAATTATGAACATTATAGGGACATGTGTATGTGGTACTTGGAGGGTGCTATATTAAGTGGTATCATAGCTAGAATTAGATTTTCTTAGGATATGATACTTAAGTGCATTTATAACATCTCATGCATAAGATTTAGAAATCATGTCATTGATGTGCATTGCATATCTCAGGATGGATGAACATCAAGCACTTCGAGTTGACCCTGAAGAGTTGTCAGGGTCAGTTCATGGCCCTAAAAAAGCTCAACCCCAAGTTCCTCCACCTACTGCATATCCTTTTATGCAGGAATTTTTGCAAATGATGAGGACTATCAGACAACCACCCGTAGGGAATGTGGTAGATGAAAACTATGAGAAGATAAAGAAGCAAGGTGTGAAAGCCTTTACGGGTGCCACTGATCCCGCAGTTACTGAAGAATGGCTAAGAGGAACTAAGAGAATTTTAGACTAGTTTAAATGTACCACCGAGAAGAAGGTGAGTTGCGCTGTTTCTTTATTCGAGTAAGATGCTCTCCATTGGTGGGAAACAGTACCGAGTAGCAAGAATATGCTGATAACCCTAACTTGGGAGGATTTCTTGAAGGAGTTTATGGAGAAATATACACCGACAGTGTACTGGGATAGAAAGAAGATCAAGTTTCTTGAGTTGAAGTAGAATGATCTTTCTATTACTGACTATGAAGTACAGTTTATGAGGTTGTTGAAATGTGCACCGGGGGAAGTTGCCACGGATGAATTGAAGTGGAATAAGTTTAAAAGGGGTTTTAATCTTGATATTTGAGAGAAGATGGCCATAAAACCCCCGACATATATAGAAGTGTTGGAGACTGTTTTACGGGCTACAAAAATTATTATAGAAAGGAATGAAGTAGAGGCCAAAAGTAAGAAGACCACTGGCTCATTCACTGCTCTAAGAACTAGTAGAAGCTCATCATTTCAAGGCCCCAATTTCTAATAGGGCAACTTTAGAGGAAGAGGTATGAGCCAATCTAACCAGTCTAGGGGAGGATCATTTGGTCAAGGCTTTGGAAGGTTTGATAGCCGAAGGGGATAAAGTAGATCGATAAGTGGCTCATTAACCCCAATATGTAACAGATGCGGAAGATATCACTAGGGTGAATATTAGAATTCGAGACCGGGTGCATGCTTTAATTATGGTCAGTATGGCCACTTTATCAGAGATTGTTCAGCGAAAAAAAGTAGAGAAAGATCTCATATGACAGTTCAAAGCAGTGCCGAAGAGAATATATCTACTGCTAGCTGGTCCATCTCAAGGCCAAGTAAAGGTTTACGCTATTACTAGGCAAGATGCTCTTGGTGCTCCTGATGTGGTCACTGGTATATTCCCTATCTTTGACCATGATACATTTGTTTTAATAGATCCAGGATCTACTTGCTCATTTGTGTCGCATGAGTTTGCATTGAGGGTGAATGGAAAGATTGAACCCTTAGAACATAGTTTATATGTCTTTATGCCGACTGGGGGTATTCTAGTAGTGAATTATATATTAAAAGCATGTCCAATATTAGTAGATAGTGAGATTTTATATGCAAACTTGGTGATTATTAAACTAGATTAATTTGATGTCCTTTTGGGAATGGATTGGTTATCTAAACACCATGCTATTGTGGATTGTTATACTAAAGAAGTAGTTATAGATGTTAAAGGGCAGAAAAAGATAGTATTGGTAGGAAAGAGAAAGTATGTGCCTTCTTATTTAATTTCAGCAGTGACAGCATTTCAACTGATTAGAGAGGGGTGTGAGGCATATTTGGCTAATATTGTTGACACCACCAAAGTTAGTCCAGTAGTAAAAGAGGTACCAGTGTTTAGAGAATTTCCCGATGTATTTCTAGATGAATTACTGGGATTACCTCCATATTGAGAAGTCAATTTTAAAATTGAGACTGTTCCGGGGGCGGCACCAATATCGATTGCTCCTTATAGAATGGCACCTATAGAGTTGAAAGAATTGAAGAAGCCATTAGTGGAGTTGTTAGAGAAGAGATTTATTAGACCAAGCATATTACCTTAGGGAGCTCCGATTTTATTTGTTAAGAAGAAGGATGGGAGTATGCGATCGTATATTGACTACCGGTAGTTAAACAGAATCATGGTGAAGAACAAGTATCCATTGCCGAGAATTGATGATCTACTCAATCAATTGAAATATGCTACGGTATTTTCAAAGATAGATTTAAGATTAGGGCATTGGCAACTTCGGGTGGTCGAAACTTCAATTCCCAAGACCACATGCGAAACTAGACATGGGCATTATAAGTTTTTGGTGATGCCTTTTGGTTTGACGAATGCACCGGCTGCATTCATGTTATTGATAAACAAGACATTTCAGCAATATTTAGATCAGTTTGTGATCATCTTCATCGACAAATTTCTCATATATTCTTCAAGCAAAGAGGTGTATGAACAATATCTCCGAACAGCTTTACAGATATTGCGGGAGCAATAATTATATGCTAAATTCAACAAGTGTGAGTTTTGGATGAAAGAGATTGCATTTTTGGGCATATTATTTCAAGAGAGGGTGTTAAGCCAGATCCATTAAAGATCAAAGCAATTATAGAGTGGGAAGCACTTAGAAATATGACAAAGATTTGGAGTTTTCTAGGTTTAGCTGGATATTACCGCAGATTTGTATAAGATTTTTCTATTGTTGCAAGGCCTTTGACGAATCTATTGAAGAAGAATGTACAATTCTGGTGGACCAAAACTTGTCAAAGAAGTTTTGAGAAGTTAAAAGAAGCCTTGACTACCACTCTAGTGCTTACATTACCAATTGGAGATGGAATATTTATTGTGTATACTGATGTATCAGGACAAGGATTAGGGTGTGTTCTTATGCAAAATTGGAAGGTGATCGCATATACTTCAAGGTAATTGTGAAACCATGAAGCTAATTATCCTACTCATGACTTGGAGTTAGCAGCAATTGTACATGCATTGAAGATTTGGAGGCATTATTTATATGGAGAGACATTTTCCATTTTCACCAACCATAAGAGTTTGAAGTACATTTCTACGTAGAAAGAACTGAACTTAAGACAATGAAGATAGATAGAGTTATTGAAGGACTACGATTGCACCCTTGAGTACCATCCGGGAAAAGCAAACGTGGTGGCCGATGCTTTGAGTCATAAAATAATGAAGAGTTCTGTGGAAAGAATTTATTATGAAAGGGAGAATCTTGTAGCATTACGAGCTCTGAATATTAGTCTTGATGTTGAGGGAGACCATTTGTTAACAGCATTGTATGTTAAACCATCAATGGTGGATCAAATTAGAAACTTTCAAATGGATAATGCATACTTAAAAAGGATGAAAGAAAAAGTAGAAATGGGAGTCAACATACAGTTTGCAATTAGAGAGGATGGTATGTTAGTGATTGGAAATCGAGTATGTGTTATAGGTTTTGGAGGATTACGAAAATAGATTATGGATGAAGCACATACCACTCCGTATGCGATGCATCCCGAAAGCACAAAGATGTACCAGGATTTGAAGCCTTTCTATTAGTGGTCGAAAATGAAGAAAGATGTGGTGGAATATGTGGCCAAATGCTTGACATGCCAATAAGTAAAAGTTGAACATCAAGCACCTATGGGAAAATTGCAATTATTGAAGATATCGAAATGGAAATGGGAGTGGATAACTATGGATTTTGTGGTTGGATTGCCATAAACATTTTGGAAACATGATGCGGTATGGGTAATAGTTGATAGACTCATTAAATCTGCACACTTTTTACTGATATAACAAATGAATTCTTTGGACAAGCTAGCATCTTTATACATCTCCAAAATAGTGAGGTTGCATAGAGTGCCATTGTCCATTGTGTCGGATCGAGATCCACAGTTCACATCACATTTTTTGGGAAGCCTACAAGGAGCATTGGGTACTAAATTACATTTTAGTACTGCTTTTCATCCTCAAATGGATGGACAATCAGAAAGGACGATTCAAAGTTTAGAAGATATGATGAGAGCTTGTCCTATGGAGTTCAAAGGCAACTGGGATGATCACTTGCCATTGCTAAAATTCGCCTACAACAACAGTTTTCATTCTAGCATTGGAATGGCACCGTATAAAGCTCTTTATGGAAGAAAATGTCGAAGTCTGATTTGTTAGGATGTTGAAGGTTTAAGATAAATTGAAAGATCGGACTTGATATAAGAAACATTAGAAAAAGTTCAAATGGTCAAGAAATGTTTAAAAGCAGCCCGAGACTGCCAGAAAAGTTATGCAAATCAACATCATTAGGAAATGGAGTATGATGTCGGAGAGAAGGTTTTCTTGGAAGTGTCACCATGGAAGGAGATATTGCAGTTTGGCAAGCACGGGAAACTGAGTCCAAGGTATGTTGGAACATATGGAATTCTTGAGAGGATTAGACTACTAGCATATAGATTGGCCCTTTCGAGAGAATTGTCATCCATTCACGATGTGTTTCATGTATCGATGCTACGGCGATACCGATCAAACCTGAGTCACATTATACAAGAGCTTGAGATTGAAATCTCTGAGAAGTAGACTTATGTGGAAGAAATAATTAAGATACTAGATCGGAAGGTGAAGCAATTGAGAAATAAGAAGATTTCGATAATAAAGGTGAAATGGAGTCACCATTCACCGAAAGAAGCCACATAGAAAGTAGAAGTGCAGATGAAATAGAAATATCCACATTTATTTTTGAAGACTGGTAAGTAATAAATTTTGAGGATGAAATTTTATTAAGGGGGGAGAAATGTAACACCTGTCCATTTTCATACATATTCATGACGTACGTATTACGTATTGCATATGATGTATAGTATATAAGTGGACCTCATTACATTAGATATGAGAATGTATTGTAGAGAGGGACTAAATTGAAAAGAAAGTTTGGAGTTAAGTGTCACAATCAGACGTTTGGAGCTATTGTGTAATTGTACTATTTCATTAAGGAGATAGGGAGTAATTGAGAGGATAATTAGTTATAATTATCTTGTATTATTATTATTATTATTATTATTATTATTATTATTATTATTATTATTATTATTATTATTATTATTATTATTATTATTTTAGTGATAATTACTAATTATTAGCGAAGACTTTTAGGATGCCAAGTGGAGTCCTTTGATTGGTTGGTTTGTGTGGGTATGTGTATTTGTGTGTAGTGTATGTTGGTGTAGAGATTGTTGAGGACGAAGAATGAGGATTTCTTGAGTGAATTTTGTAGAGGTTTTAATCTTTTTCCAAGCTAGCAATCAAGAGCCTTAGGAGGCATTAGAAAGTTTTTAAATCTATTGGAGTCAATTGGTAAGTGTTATTTATGTTTTTGATTGATTTTAATTGAGTTGTCATTTTAGGAAATTTCGGGTATATTTCCTCTATTTTTAGTCTGATTGTTTTGGCCATAACTAGGCCTACAAAGCTTTGATTTGAGCAAGGTTGGACTCCCTGGAAACTTCAGAGAGTCTTCTATAACTTTTGTATTTTGTGTTTGCATTGAATTTGATGCTAGAAGAGTTAATTAGGGTCGGGCATTTCAGTACTCTTGCTAAATGCTCTATTTTGACCCGAATAGATTCTAAAATCCATAATTAATTCTATACATATTCTAATTATGTGATTCTAATTGAAATTTGAAGTAGACATACAACCCTAGCCTTGGTAATAATTTGAGGGTCATTGGATTTGTGTGTGTGTTTTTAGGTTATGTTGAATTTAGAGCAATTAGTTGTACTTGTATATATGGACTGAATTGTAATGTTTGCTTGTTAGAAATTGGCATATATGATGTGTAGGAGTTGGAAGACGAAGGGAAAACCCTACTCAATAAAGGAAGAGCTTTGCTTAAGAAGGAGTAAAAGCTTTTTATAAGTAATTTTTAATACAATGCTTACTTATATTAATTCTCTTGTAACTATACTTGTTTAATTATGTTTGATTATGTATGTCAATTACTATGGTAAGAATGAATTATATAAGTATCTAATACTTATAGTGAACTATGAATGATGGCACTTATGTTGTGCAAGCCACATAATGTGGTGTGAGTTGTGATTTCACCATGTTGTTGGAAATGAAATGTGATGATTGAATTGTGATGGTGAAATACATAAGCATATTAATTGTGAGGTATGAATTGAAATATGCACATTACGAGGTGTGTGAGGAAAACGTGTGTGTGTGGAGATTGAGCTCCATAATCTGAGACTGAACTGGGCAGAGAGTCTCGGATATGGCCATTCATATGAAATAAATATATATACGTATGAGATCTGAGACTCAGCTGGGCAGAGAGTCTTACGAATGGCCACGGTTATATGAAAATAATAAAATGTTAAAAAGAAAAAGTGAGCTTTGTGCGAAACATGTGTAACGTGTGATGAGAATTCTGGCCGGATAACTAATAAGCATAATCATGCATTATTGCATTATGCATGTATATAAAGTGTTGAATGTGATTTTAGTGTGTTGATTGATGTGGTGTAGATATTGGGTTGTGAACACCCATTTATCTATGCTAGCACTTATTAGAATGCTATAATGTAATTAGAATTATGAACTTATGATGAATGGCTTGTTAATTGTAGAAATAAGCTTTAAGGTTGAGAAAACATGCTGAAACATAGGCGTGTCCCAGACCGTGTGTTTAGACACGGGTTGAGATACGGGCGTATTCTGAGCCATGTGTGAGGACACGGTTTGTTTTGAATTAAAACATGGCTCTGTGCCAAATGTGAATTTTTATCCGAGAGCTACACGGGCGTGTTCAAGGCCGTGTACTAATTTATAAATTCTAGTATTTTGGACTGAGAGAAACATGGTCTAGTATACGGGCGTGTACATAGCCGTACATGAAATTATGAAAATGTGTATTTTTGACCGAGAGCAACACAGGCGTGTTTATGACCGTGTCTAATTTCAAAAATATGTAAGTTTTGGACCGAGAGTTACACGGTCTAGTACACGGATGTATACATAGCCATGTACCATTTTAAGAAATTGTACATTTTAGACCGAGATGAACACAGGCAAGAATACAGGTGTGTTCATAGCCGTGTGTGAGAGTGTATTTGGGACCAAGGTGAACACGGGTTCGAACACGGCCGTGTAGCCTAAATTTCAGTGTTTTTATTTAAATTGGATTAATTAGTTCTTGAAAAGTTTTATTTGTTGCATATATTATCAATTGCTTATTGAGTCGCAAGCTCATTCCTTTGCAATTATGGTTTCAGGATATATAGCCTAGCTTGAGACACATTTTTGATAGAAGTTTGAAGCTTAGTTTATTGTTAGCTCAGGTAGGACAACAACGTGCTTGATTATCAATATCTCCATTCACATAAGCATTTACATTTTGGGCATTTGGGAATTTTTTAATAAGTTTATGTTTGTTTTTATATATCTATGAAAAGTTTATGTACATTGTATAAACTAGTACTTTTATATATAAAATATCTTTCATTCAAAAATTTTCTTATTCATAGTATTGGTTTTAATTGTGAACATTATGGGGACATGTGTATGTGGTACCTGGAGGGTGCTACATTAAGTGGTATTAGAGCGGGAATTAGATTCCCTTAGGACATGATACTTGAGTGCATTCATAACATCTTATGCATAAGATTTAGAAATCATGTTGTTGATGTGCGTTGCATATCTCAGGATGGATGAACATCAAGCACTTCGAGTTGACCTCAAAGAGTCATCAGAGTCAATTCATGGCCCTGAACAAGCTCAACCCCAAGTTCCTCTACCTGTTGCATATCCTTTTATGTAGGAATTTATGCAGATGATGAGGACTATGGGACAACCACCCATAGGGAATGTGGTAGATGAAATCTATAAGAAGATAAGGAAGCAAGGTGAAAAAGCCTTTGCGGGTACCACTGACCTCGCAGTTGCTGAAGAATGGCTAAGAGGCACCGAGAGAATTTTAGACTGATTTGAATGTACCACTGAGAAGAAGGTGAGTTATGTTGTTTCTTTGTTCGAGCAAGATGCTTTTGATTGGTGGGAAAAGGTACCAAGTAGCAAGAATATACCGATGACCCTAACTTGGGATCATTTCTTTAAAAAGTTTGCAAAGAAATAAACACCAGCAGTGTACTGGGATAGAAAGAAGATTGAATTTTTTAAGTTGAAGTAGAATGATCTTTTTGTTGCTGACTATGAAGTATAGTTTGTGAGGTTGTCGAAATATGCACTGGAGAAAGTTGCCACGGATGAATTGAAGTGGAATAAGTTTAAAAAGGGTTTAAATCTTGAGATTCGAGAGAAGATGGCCAGAAAACCCCCGACATATAGAGAAGTATTAGAGACTGCTTTACGAGCTAAAGAAATAATTGTAGAAAGGAATGAAGTAGAGGCCAAAAGGAATAAGATTACTAGCTCATTAACCGCTCCAAGCCGAACTAGTAGAAGCTCATCATTTCGAGGCCTAGTTTCCAATGAGGCAACTTTAGAGGAAGAAGTATGAGCTGATCTAATCAGTCTAGGGGAGGATCATTTGGCTGAGGCCTTGGAAGGTTTGATAGCCGAAGGGGACAAAGTAGATTGATGAGTGGCTCATCAACCCCAATGTGTAATAGATATGGAAGATATCACTAGAGTGAATGTTGGAATTTCTAGACTGGGTGCATGCTTTAATTGTGGCCAGTATGGCCACTTTATAAGAGATTTTCCGATAAAAAGAAGTAGAGAAGGATCTCAGATGACAGTTCAAAGCAGTGCCGGAGAGAATATATCTACTGCTAGCCAAGGAAGAGGTTAAGGTGGTAGAGGAAGTGGAGCTGGCACTTCTAGCCAAGTAGGATCTGCGAGTCCATCTCAAGACCAAGCAAGGGTTTATGCCATCACTAGACAAGAAGCGCTTGGTGCTCCAGATATGGTCATTAGTATATTCCCTATCTTTGACGACGATGCATTTATTTTAATAGATTTGAGATCTATTTTCTCATTTATGTCGCATGAGTTTGCATTGAGGGTGAATGGAAAGATTGAATCCTTAGAACATAGTTTATATGTCTCTATGCCTGCTGGGGGTATTGTAGTAGTGAATTTTATATTAAGGGTGTGTTTAATATTGGTAGATGGTGACATTTTATATGCAGACTTAGTGATTATTAAACAAGATGAATTTGATGTCATTTTGGGAATGGATTGGCTATCTAAACACTATGCTATTATGGATTGTTATACTAGGGAAGTAGTTATAGATGTTGAAGGGCAGAAAAAGATAGTATTGGTGGGAGAGAGAAAGGTTGTGCCTTCTTGTTTAATTTCAGCGATGACAACATTTCAATTGATAAGAGAGAGGTGTGAGGCATATTTGGCTAATATTGTTGACACCACCAAAGTTAGTCCAGAAGTAAAAGAGGTACCAATAGTTCGGGAATTTTTTGATGTATTTCTAGATGAATTGCCTGGATTTCCTTCATATCAAGAAGTCAATTTTGAAATTGAGACTGTTCCAGAGGCGACACCAATATCGATTACTCCTTATAGAATAGCACCTACATAGTTGAAAGAATTGAAGAAGCAATTAGAGGAGTTGTTAAAGAAGGGATTTATTAGACCAAGCATATCACCTTAGAGAGCTCTGGTTTTATTTATTAAGAAGAACGATGGGAGTATGCGATGGTGTATTGACTACCGAAAGTTAAATAAAATCACAGTAAAGAACAAGTATCCATTGCCAAGAATTGACGATCTACTCGATCAATTGAAAGATGCTACAGTATTTTCAAAGATAGATTTGAGATCGGGGTATTGGCAACTCCAGGTGGCCAAAACTTCAATTTCCAAGACCGCATTTCAAACTAGATACAGGCATTTTGAGTTTTTGGTGATGCCTTTTGGTTTGACGAATGAACCTTGATAAACAAGACCTTTCAGTAGTATTTAGATCAATTTATGATCGTCTTCATTAATGACATTCTCATATATTCTTCAAGCAAAGAGGTGTATGAACAATATCTCTGAACAGCTTTACAGATATTGCGGAAGCAATAGTTATATGCTAAATTTAGCAAGTGTGAGATTTGGATGGAAGAGATTGCATTTTTGGGGCATATTGTTTCAAGAGAGGGTGTTAAGTCGAATCCACCAAAGATCAAAGCAATTATGGAGTGGGAAGCACCTAGAAACATAATGGAGATTCAGAGTTTTCTGGGTTTAGCTGGATATTACCACAAATTTGTATAAGATTTTTCTATTGTTGCAAGGCCTTTGATGAATTTATTGAAGAAGAATGTGCAATTCCGGTAGATAGAAACTTGTTAAAGGAGTTTTAAGAAGTTAAAAGAATCCTTGACTACTACTCCAGTACTTGCATTACCAATTGGAGATGGAGGATTTATTGTGTATACTGATGCTTTGGGATAAGGATTAGGGTGTGTTCTTATGCAAAAGGAGAAGGTGATCGTATATGCTTCAAGGCAATTGTGAACCCATGAAGCTAATTATCTTACTCACAACTTGGAGTTAGCAGCAATTATGCATGCATTGAAGATTTGGAGGCATTATTTGTATGGAAAGACATTTTCCAATTTCACCGACTATAAGAATTTGAAGTACATTTCTACACAGAAAGAACTAAACTTGAGACAATGAAGATGAATAAAGTTATTGAAGGACTACGATTGCACCATTGAGTACCATTCGGGAAAAGCGAACATGGTAGCCGATGCTTTAAGTTGTAAAATGGTGGAGAGTTCGACGGAAACAATTTGTTATAAAAGGGAGAATCTTGTAGCATTACGAGCACTAAATATTAATCTTGATGTTGAGGGAGACCATTTGTTAGCGACATTGTATGTTAAACCATCAATGGTAGATCAAATTAGAGACGCTCAAATAGATGATGCATACTTAAAGAGGATGAAAGAAAAAGTAGAAATGGGAGTCAACACATAGTTTGTAATTATGAAAACAGATTATGGATGAAGCATATACCATTCCGTATGTGATGCATCTCGGAAGCACGAAGATGTACCGGGATTTGAAGCCTTTCTATTGGTGGCCGACAATGAAGAAAGATGTGGCCAAATGCTTGACATACCAATAAGTAAAAGCTAAACATCAAGCACCAGTGGGAAAATTGTAATCATTAAAGATACCAGGATAGAAATAGGAGCGGATAACTATAGATTTTATGGTTGGATTACCATGAATATTTTGGAAACATGATGCGGTATAGGTAATAGTTGATAGACTCACTAAATTTACACACATTTTATCGATATAACAATTGAGTTTTCTGGACAAGCTAGCATCTTTATACGTCTCTGAGATAGTGAGATTTCATGGAGTGCCATTGTCCAGTATGTCAGATCGAGATCCACGGTTCACATCGCATTTTTGGGGAAGCCTACAAGGAGCATTGGGTACTAAATTGCATTTTAGTACTACTTTTCATCCTCAAACGGATGGACAATCAGAGAGGACAATTCAAACTCTAGAAGATATGATGAGAGCTTATGCTATGGAGTTCAAAGGCAACTAGGATAATCACTTGTCATTACTAGAATTCGCCTACAATAATAGTTTTCATTCTATCATTGGAATGGAACCGTATGAAGCTCTATATGGAAGAAAATATTAATATGTGATTTATTAGGATGTTAAAGGTTTAAGGCAAATTAAAGGACCAAACTTGATATAAGAAACTGTAGAAAATGTTCAAATGGTCAAGAAATGTTTGAAAGCGGCCCGAGACTGCCAGAAAAGTTATGTAGATCAACATCGTCGGAAAATGGAGTATGATGTCGGAGAGAAGGTTTTCTTAAAAGTGTCACCATGGAAGGGGATATTACAGTTTGGTAAGCACGGAAAACTAAGTCCAAGGTATGTTGGACCATATGAAATCCTTGAGAGGATTGGACTACTAGCATATAGATTGGCTCTTCCGAGAGAATTGTTATCCATTCACGATGTGTTTCATATGTCGATGCTACAGTGATACTGATCGGACCTGAATTACATCATACAAGAGCCTGAGATTGAAATCTCTAAGAAGTTGACTTATGTGGAAGAACCAATTGAGATACTTGATCAGAAGGTGAAGTAATTAAGAAATGAGGAGATTCTGATAGTGAAAGTGAAATGGAGTCACCATTCACTGAAAGAAGCCACATGGGAAGTAAAAGAGAAAATGAAACAGAAATATCCACATTTGTTTCCAAAGGCCGGTGAGTAATGAATTTTGGGGATGATATTTTATTAAGGGAGAGAAATGTAACATCCATCCATTTTCATACGTATTCATGAAGTACGTATTGCGTATTGCATATGATTCATGGTATATAAGTGGACCTCATTACATTATATATGAGAATGTATTGTAGAGAGGGACTAAATTAAAAAGAAAGTTTAGAGTTAAGTGTCACAATAGGAAGTTTGGAGCTATTGTGTAATTGCACTATTTTATTAAGGAGCTAGGGAGTAATTGAGAGGATATTTAGTTATAATTATCTTGTATTATTATTATTATTATTATTATTATTATTATTATTATTTTAGTGATAATTACTAATTATTAGAGAAGACTTTTGGGATGCCAAGTGGAGTCCTTTGATTGGTTGGTTTGTATGGGTATGTATATGTGTGTGTAGTGTATGTTGGTGTAGAGATTGTTGAGGAAGAAGAAGGAGGACTTTTTGAGTGAATTTTGGAGAGGTTTTAATCTTTTTCCAAGCTAGTAATCAAGAGCCTTAGGAAGCATTAGAAGGTTTTTAAATCTATTGGAGTCAATTGGTAAGTGTTATTTATATTTTTTATTGATTTTAATTGAGTTGTCATTTTGGAAAATTTCGGGTATATTTCCTCCATTTTTAATCTGATTATTTTGGCCATAACTAGAGTTACAAAGCTCTGATTTGAGCAAGGTTGGACTCTCTGAAAACTTCAGAGAGTCCTCTATAACTTTTGTGTTTTGAGTTTGGATTGAATTTGATGCTAGAAGGGTCAATTAGGGCCGGACATTTCAATATTCTTGCAAAATACTTTGTTTTGCCCGAATGGATTCTAATATCCATAATTAATTCTACACATGTTCTAATTGAGTGATTCTAATTGAAATTTGAAGTAGACATATAATCCTAGCCCTGGTAAAAATTTGGAGGTCATTAGATTTGTGTGTGTATTTTTAGGTGATATTGAATTTAGAGCAATTAGTTACACTTTGTATATGTGGACTGAATTGTAATGTTTGCTTGTTGGAAATTGGTATATATGATGTGTAGGAGTTAGAAGAGGAAGGGAAGAGCTTTACTTGAGAAGGAGTAGAAGCTTTTTGTAAGTAATTATTAACACAATGCTTACTTATATTAATTCTCTTGTAACTATAATTAGGGGTGAGCACGGTCCGGTTTGGTTCGGAGAATGCGATTCTCCGGAATTGCTCCATACTATTGGAGATTTAAAAATTAAGGCTCCAGAATTGCTCCAAATTTTTGGTTCGGGACAGTTCAGAGATTAAAAAATTCAGTTCAATTCGGTTCGGATATCGGTTCTTCTCCGAATTTAAAAAATAAAAAAAGATATAATTCAAATCAAATAATTAAATTACAAACCATTTCATAATTTTATTATAAAATTAATCAATTTTTAATTGTTTTATTTATCATTATTTTTTATTATAAAATTTTTATTAACATATATGTAATACACTCTAATATACCATACAATTATTAAACATTTTATGAAAAAAATTATATAAATAATATATATCATAGAATAATAATAACAACCCCATAACTATTAAAAAGTATATTACATTATAATTTTATTATTGAAGATAAATTTAAATTTTTCAACATAAATTATATTATAATATTTTGAAATGCTATTTACAAATTTAATATTTATTTTATTGTGATTTAACATAATTTTATATTAATAAAATGAATATAAAAATTGAAACTATATATATACTT
>CATIWO010190542.1:0-13809 GCA_949673435.1 Macaranga tanarius
TTGAATATTTTTATAACAAAAAAATTATATTTTAAATTAAATAAACTTCAATTAGTATTTAGTATTTTTTTTTTTGAGATCAATATCATATTTTATATAATTATTATTATTTGAATAATAGCATATGTTACATACTAGTAACTAGCCCAACCTATTATTTCTCAAAAACCATTTATTAGGATAATAGTTTCATGTAAACTATATGTAATAAATTAAATAAACTTGCATATTAGTCATATTTTTTTATAATATCTTGAATATATAAATAGATTAAATAAATTTATATAGCCATTTATTTATATCTCATATTTTTAATTTATAAATTGAATAAAAACTTAATTTTTAAACTCATTTATTCAATATTAATTCAATTTAAAATAAATAAAGCTAAATTATTACATAGAATTGTATATTTTTGGTTTGATGTAAGCTAGATATTGTCAATTATATATATATATAGGCTTGAACTTGATATGTATTAATATTACTATCATGCACAATAGAATTATATATATTTAGTGTAAGATAGTATTCTCAATTGTATTAATAGAAATGCATATATTGATACATAGTTTTAGTATAACTTATGTCGGATCCGTGCCCGAATATATTTAGATAGGACTAGATTGTATTGAAAATAAGTTTGATTTGAAGGACTTAATTGAAAATAATTAAGTTCGGGGATAAAAAGATAATTTGGTGTTAACCGCCTAAATTATCAAATGAGAGAATTGTTTTTAAAAAAATGGAATGATTATCTATAGACGTGTTGCATGCGGGAGAGGGTGAAGATGACTCACCTACTCCTCTATAAGACATGCACGTATATGGTCTGGTTGAGGAAAGAAACGGAATCATTCTAAACAAAAGGAAAAATAAAGAAAAACATAAGCAAAGGAAAAGGCAGAGCAAAAGAAGAAATTAAGCTGAGTTTCGTCTGTAAGCCGGTAAGCAACACAGAGAACGGGAGGGAGTTGAAGCAATCAACGACGTAGGTGAGTGATCTTTCTTTTTCAAAACCCCATAATTTTCTACAATTATTTTGTTGATTAGATTAAACTTTTGGACGTTTTATTAAATTTGATTTCAGACGATTTGTGAAAATTTTGAAAATATGTACGTTGGTTTGAAATAGGGAGGCGACGCCTCAGTGCAAAGATGCATGCCTTAGCCCATTGAGGCCCTAGAGGTGGTGCCTCTATGGCACAGAGACGTGCGCCTCTGCCTGATAAGGGCGGTGCCTCTGAGTCACAGAGACATGCGCCCCTGTAGAGAATAGGCGGTGCCTCTGTGGGGGAAAGTGGCACCTCTTTAATAATCAGGCGACGCCTCTGTGAGATTTTGAGTAATGCCTCAGTCTGTTTTAAAAGTAAAACTTATTTCTAAACTGAATTTGATTACTGAGATACGTTTATAGCATTTTGCTTGGCTGAGACCAAGATTGAGTTGAGAAATTATGACATTTGAATGATTTTGAGTGAGTGAATATTAAAAGGTTACAGTAAAATCATCCCCGGAGTACGACAGGGTTCAATGAGATGTAAGGCTGTGTCTAGGACACAGCGACTCATGTTATTTTCTGTATCCAGGATACAGTAATAAGCCTTTTGGCTACTTATGTGATTTATGATTATGGTATGCATATCTGGGCTGAACTTTCAATGTGCTGATTGGTACCCACCACATTGATAGCAACATGACTATACATTATTATAGAGTAATTTGTGATATGATTATATTGATTTAAAGAAATCAAATGTGATTTGATATATATATGTTTTGAATATTCGTTGTTGACTCTTGGGTATGCAATTAATGTTTTAACTGTTATATTGATTGATTTTTAATTGATTTGTTCATTATTTAAAATGTTATTATTTTAGTTATTGGGAGTGTTTTATTTAGATCATTCACTGGGTGTTTCACATAGAAATACTCACCATTTCCTTTTGTAAAATTATTTTATTTTCAGCTTAGCTATTGTACATACCTATATAGAATAATGGCGATCATGTGCATAGCCCAGACTTTAGACGTACATGATGACGAGATGATGATCTTGTATTATATTCGATATGATCCCGATGTCGAGCTATCCTTTTGAGTCTCCGTAGACCCCATAGCCACTGAGTACCGCACTAGTACTACCAGGAATGACTTTTCAGATGGTTGTCTGACAGTCATTTATGTTTCCTATGAGACACAGGTTGGAATCCTAGTCACCCTAACTTGGACTTAGCTGTTTACCAGCCGCTATAGATGTTATGCCACTTTTTACTGGTAGAAGGTTGAGGTTTAGGATTGTCGCTACTGCTTTTAGGTAAATATGTGGGTAGCACATCCTAGGGTAGTTAGTCTACCTTTTCTAGAGATTTGTTAGGGCCTTTGATCACTTTTTTTTGTATTATGTTGTATATATTTTTTATAGCCCTTTTTTACTAGTTTTTCTCCTCGCTATTGAACACTGACCTTGTATATTATTCTGTACAGATATATGTATATTATGTTTTCTAGTATTAGTGTTTCAATGTTTAGCTTGCTATCTTTATTTTTGATGATTGGTGGATGTTATGTGTATGACAATTTTTAGTATTATTATTAAGCAACAAACAAAGATACAAGATAAGCAAACAACCTGATTGGATAGTATTAAGATATGATTTGAGTGATTTAAATGTTATTAACCGCATTTATTAAACCAGTCAATCTGGATAAATTTATTAGTTACTTTCTTAGAAGTGGTACCTTTCTGCACTATTGCCCCGTGTTGGACAGTCTGAATTGTAAATTTATCCAATGTGGGTATCGGTGGGAAGAGGTGTTATAATTTTTAGTATCAGAGTCAGGTTTTGAAAGTTTAGATTATAAGGTTAAGAATGTTATTGATTTTGGTATCTAGATTGTGGAAATGGTATTTTTAATGACTTTTAAAGCTTAAACTATGAAATTCGAGATTTGGAAGAAAATTACTTGATGAATGAATAGTGACGATTGATGATGTGATATGTGATACTTTAAAAGTACTGAATGAATTGATCTTAAATTACAGGAAGTTAAGTAATGGCAAGAATTAGGGGAGGTGGTTTAGGTGCTCGAGGTAGACCGAGAGGCCGAGGTGCCCAGGCAGATAGAATGGATATAGTGGAAAGGGTAGAAAATGCGAGTAGAAGTGGAAATATACCATGGAATAGAATCCTATTAGAAGCCTTCCATTAGCAACAAAAGGAGTGATAGACGTGCACATGGTGTGAAAAGTGGGCAAGGTAGTTCGACAACTGGAGTAATGGTGCTGAATTTTAACGTACCAAAGCGAGCATGAAATGGACAGCCACCACAGTCTATGGGTGGAAATGAAGCTAACCCAGTGCCACCAATAATGTATATGGATGTTACGGAATTGGCTCGAACGATGGCCACAGCAATGGCAGAAAGGGATAAGAAAAAGTATAAAAGGCCACTGAGACATAATTGAACGCGCAAATAAATGTGGAGTGTATGACTTCTATGGCACATTGGATCCAGGATAGGCTGACAAATGGATCAAGACCATGGAGAAAGCTTTTACAACTCTGCAACTGAGCAATGAAGAAAAGATGGGCAATGTTTATGGGTTAATGTTCGATAAAGCTAATGATTAGTTAACTCAAATTTAGAATCTCTATGGAGAAGCCCTGAATTGGAAAGTATTTTAGGAAGAGTTCCGTAGAGAATATCTGACGAAAAATTATCGAAAGGAGAAGTTGGCTGAATTCATCAATTTGACACAAGGACTAATAACAGTGAGAGAGTACGTGGATAAGTTTGAAGACTTATACAAATATGCCAAGGATATCTACCCAACCGAAGAGAAAAAAAGTGAGAAATTTGGAGAGGGTTTGCATATATCCTTGAGAGGGAAACTGAATTTGTACGCTGGAACTACTTTTAGAGGCTGGGTCGAGAAAGTAATGGAATATGAGAAGTTAGATAAAGAACTTGAAACTTCGACTCAGACCCAATGAAATCAGCAACCTAAGTCATCGCGACAACCCTGGAAAAGAAATAAGGAATGACGATTGAGATTTTCTCCATATCCTAGAAGCAATATGAGGATAGGAGGTTTAAACTGACCTTAGGGAAGTGAAGTGTTGGTTAGACAATCAGCGAGACCATCAGGACAAACTGGTATTAGATTTGGCATGCAAGGAAAAGACGCATTGCCATGGTGTAATATATGTAGAAAGAATCATTCGGGAAGGTATGGTCAGTTGGAAGTTAGATGATTTCGGTGTAATGAGATTAGACATTACGCTAGAAACTGTGCAAAAGCACCACCTGAAGAACCTTCAGTACAAGCCTCATATGCTCCTCAAAGTGAGCGAGGTGGGAGAGCAACTAGGGTAGGAAAACCTGCGAACACAACTAAAGAAGGAAATGAGGCAAAGGAACCTTATCAAAACTAACCAGGAGAGCCGAGGACCGCAATTAGAGGTGTGCAATAAGCAAGGGTTTATGTTATTACGGAAAAGGAGGTAGAGAAGTCTCCAGATGTAATAGCAGGCAAAGCGCATATTAACACTAAGTTAGCACACATACTTATTGAACCTGGCACTATATTTTCATTCTTATCGTCAACTTTTATGATACATGATAGACTTAGGATGGATGATTTGAATGAACCTGTGATAGTGAGCTGCCTATGGGTATAAGTGTAGTATGTAAGAAAGTATGTAACATTATTTTGATAGAAATTAATAGGAGTAAAATGAAATGGGATTTCATACCCCTACATCTTGATGAAATTTATGCTATACTCAGAATGGATGGGTTGAGCCATTACCGAGCTAATATAAATTGCTTTGGCAAGCAAGTGAAATTAGAGGGCGAAGATGGAAGGAAAATGATATTTGTTGAAGGAGATAGGAAGACTCCTATTAAGATAATCTTGAAGATGAAAGTTGAAAAATATCTTAGAAAAGGTTATAAAGCCTATCTAGCCTCAGTGATAGAAGATCGGAAGAAAGGTGCAAAATTAAAAGAGTTACCAATAGTAAACGAGTTCCAAAAAGAGAGATTGAGTTTGAAATCGAACTCATACCTGGAATAGCTCCTATATCACAAATGTTGTATAGGATGCCTCCAGCGAAACTGAAGGCGCAATTGTAAGAACTACTGGACAAAGGATTCATTCAACCAGGTTTTTTCACCTTGTGGTGCACTCGTACTATTTGTTAAGAAGAAGGATGGATCTCTTCGGCTGTGTATAGATTATAGATAGCTGAATAAGGTCACAATCCAAAACAAATATCCTTTGCCAAGGATAGAGGACTTATTTGATCAATTGCAAGGAGCAAAAGTATTCTCTAAGATTGATTTACGCTCTGGTAATCACTAGTTGAGGATTAAGGAATCCAACATATCAAATACTGCGTTCAGGATAAGATATGGACACTATGAATTCTTGGTTATGTCGTTCGGACTCACGAATGCACCAGCTGCATTTATGGACTTAATGAATCGCGTATTCAAACTATACCTGGATAAGTTTGTGATCGTGTTCATTGATGACATTCTAGTATATTCGAAGTCAAAGAAGGAACACGAGAAATACTTGAGGATGATATTGGAAGTTTGAGAGTTAAACAGCTATATGCAAAGTTTAGCAAATATGAATTTAGTTGGATAAAATTACATTTCTTGGACACGTGATATCTGCTGAAGGAGTGTACGTGAACCCCAGTAAAATTGCAACAATTGTTAATTGGGAACTACTAAAAAATGTAACAAAAATACGAAGTTTCTTAGGGTTAGCAGGCTACTATCGATGATTTGTACAAGATTTCTTGATTATTACATCACCATTGACAAAGCTACTAAGGAAGAATGTGAAATTCGTGTGGAGTTCGGAATGTCAACGGAGTTTTGAAGTTTCAACGAAGAAATTGGTTATGACACTAATACTAACATTACCAGTTGAAGGAGGTTATTATGTAGTGTACAGTGATGCTTCAAAGTAAGGACTTGGTTGTGTATTAATACAGGATGGAAAAGTTATAGCGTATGCATCAAGACAACTAAGACTGCACGAGCAAAACTATCCCATACATGACTTAGAATTAGTAGCAGTGGTGTCCACATTAAAAATGTGGAGACACTATTTATACGGAGTTCCATGTCAAATATTCATGGATCATAAGAGCTTGAAGTATATCTTAACTCAGAAGGAGTTAAAACTGAAACAAAGAAGTTAGGTGGAACTATTAAAGCATTACGATTGCACAATCGAATACCACTC
Source organism: Macaranga tanarius (assembly GCA_949673435.1). Taxonomy (NCBI): domain Eukaryota; kingdom Viridiplantae; phylum Streptophyta; class Magnoliopsida; order Malpighiales; family Euphorbiaceae; genus Macaranga; species Macaranga tanarius. Next base: position 6,275 of record CATIWO010190542.1, read on the forward strand.
AGGAAAAGCTAATGTGGTTGCGGATGCTCTGAGCCGAAAAATGGGCGGTAATTTGTATCATATTCACACGGTTAGAATGCCACTATTGATTGAGTTAAGGAAGTTAAATGTCAAAGTTGAGGTAGATTCCTCTAATAGAGTGTTAGATACTTTGAAGGTAAGGCCGATCTTAATAGAAAGAATCAAAGCAGCATAATAAATGGATGAGGAAGCAAAAAGGCTACATAAGGATGGTAAAGATAGAAATGTGAAAGAATTGAGTTGTAGTGAAAAAGGAGTTTTAAAGTTTGGAAACTGACTTTATGTGCCAACTGTAGAAGAATTATGACGAGAAATATTGGAAGAAGCACATTATTTAACGTATGCTATGTATCCAGGAAGTACGAAGATGTATAGGACGGTGAAGGAAAATTATTAGTGGAAAGGAATGAAAGGTGATATGGCAGAATTCGTATCCAAATGTTTGATGTGTTAGCAAGTAAAGGCTGAACACAAATATCCCACATGATTATTACAATCCTTACTGATTCCTGAATGGAAATGGGAACATATCACAATGGATTTCGTGATAAGTTTGCCGAGAACCCAACAAGGACATGATGTTGTTTGGGTAATCGTGGATCGATAAATGAAGTCAGCACATTTCTTACCGGTCAAGACCAATTATAATTTGAACAAGCTGGCAGAATTGTATGTGAAAGAGATTGTGAGATTGCATGGAGTTCCAGTGTCGATCGTATCAGATCGAGATCCAAGATTTACTTCACAATTTTGGCCGAGTCTGTAAGAAGTATTGGGTACTAAATTGAAATTTAGTACAACTTTTCACCCTCAAATGGATGGTCAATCTGAATATACCATCCAAAATTTGGAAGATATACTAAGAGTAAATGCATTGGAATTTGGAGGTAATTGGGATAAGCAAGTGCCATTAATGGAATTCGCTTATAATAACAGCTATCAGAGTAGCATAGAAATGGCACCATTTGAAGTATTATATAGGAGTAAATATAGGACTCCCATTTGTTGGGAGGAAGCTGGAGAAAGAAAATTATTAGGACCGGAGTTGGTACAGGTGACCACGAAAAACCTTCGTATAGTTCAAGCAAACTTAAAAATGACTCAGGATAGACAGAGAAGTTATGCTAACTTAAAATGAGCCGATATCGAATATAATGTGGGAGAGAAGGTATTTTTAAAGATATCTCCATGGAAAGGAGTGCTGAGATTTGGCAAGAACAGTAAGTTAAGCCCAAGATTCATAGGACCGTACGAGGTAATCGAACGTGTTGGGCCAGTAGCCTATCGATTGGCACTACAGGTGCCACATACAAGTGTTCAAATATAATTCATACATATGGCAATGCTAAAATTATGCATATAAGATTTGTTATAATTAAAAGTATAAGTTTATACAAGGTACATAGCTTTGCGTATATATACAAAAACCATTTACTTCTATTACAAAATCTAAATGCCAAAGATGATGGGATGCTCATGATGATGAAGGAGTTGACACTAAGCACGTTGTGGACCCACCTGAGCTCACAAAGTAACCAAGCTTTAAGCTTTCTATCAAAGTAAATTCTCAAGCTGGGCTATTTAATACCTGAAAACCACAATTGCAAAGGAATGAGCTTACGACTCAATAAGCAATTGATAATATAACTAAATATATAATATTCCTCAAGAACTAATTAAGGAGAATATATATATAAATAACATTTATACACATCAAAATATGAGAATATAACATTTAGACTGTGCATGGTAGTCGAAATTACAAAGGTGTACGTGAGCACTAAAATGTCAAGCTCAATTAGAGAATCTTAAAAATAGATTCTACCCAATCTCAACACATGAAACTTGTAGAGGATCTTTAAAGTTTCTGTAGCATCAAACCACACCTTATTTAGAGTTCTATAACTTAAGTTATGGTCAAAATACTATAATCCTACAAGCGCTGCGCATGATTGTTGAATGGCCGCTCCACTTTTTGGCATGGCCGTGCAAGGGATATGCACGGCCCTGTAAGAATTTGGCACTGTCATACCTAATTCATGCCATTTTTCTTTAGAACCACACGGCCATGCTAAAATGGCGCATGGGCGCACCTGACTCGACATATTTTGCGTGAAGAGACTCGACCTTTCAGACTATATCACACTCTTTCGACTATAACTCCCTTTACAGGACTTGGATTTAAGTGATTCAAAAGGCTAAGGAAAGCTATTTCAGAGGACTACAATTTTCATGTAGGCACCTAGACTTAATTCATTTATATGGATTGACAAAAATACCCTTGACTCTTCATAAAAGCATAAAAATCTTTCCCGCACTTGAATATAACTCAATTCAAGCCACAATAAGGGTTCTAAGCATTTAAAACATCATTGTTAATGTCTCATGTACACCAATTCATACTATTCAATAATTCACACTACTATAATATCAACAACAACTAATATATTTACTAACACATACAAATTAAGGTGTATAATACACATCAACACACAACCACAATCATCTCATTATTTTAATTAATCCACATCCATATTTTATATCAAATCCACATTCAGTATATATATACACATAGCACAATGCAATGGATGTATGATTATGCTTGTTAGTTTTTTCCAGCCGGAGTTCTCAACACATGTTTTTCACATAAACCTCACTTTTTCTTTATCATATATCTTTTCATATATCTGTGGCCATTCCTAAGACTCTCTGCCCAGCTCAGTCTCAAATCGTGGAGTTCAATCTCTACCCACACATTTTTCCTCACATTTCCTCACATCATGCCATATGCATGTTTTTCAATCATTCTCATAATATATCAAAATACATATGTACCATTATTTCATCATAATTCTATACCACCTCACATGGCTTTCATTATTCATAATTTCATACCACCTCAAGTGGCTTGCACTCATAGGTGCCAATGTCCACAATTCATTACCACACATGCTCATATTCATAACATCAACATTCACAATTATAAACGGAGAATATACAGTTCATGTACCGAAAATATACCAAACGTATACCATATGTATACCATAACCATATGCCATATATATATATATATATATATATATATATCAGGCTTCCCAAATCAATAATAATCATTTCATATCATTTTATACACAATTAAACATAGTCAAATAACTTTAGTTGCATAAGAATTACTATATGTAAGCATTATATAACAATTACTTACAAAAAGGCTTCAACTCCTTTATAAGCAAAGTTTCTCCTATAGAGTAGGGTTTCCACTTCCTCTTCCAACTCCTACACACCATTTCATACCAATTCAACAATCACACATTACAAATCATTCCAATTCCACACAAGAGCAACTAAATGTTCAAAATTCAATATAACTTAGACACACACATACAAGTCCAATAACCCCCAAATTGCTACCAAAGTTAGGGTTACATGTTTACAATAAATTTCAATTAGAATCACTCAATTTGGTTATTTGTGGAATTAATTATAGATTTTAGAATCCATTTGGCCAAAACAGAACAAAACAGAACATCCTTATGAGCTCTAAAATGTCCGGCCTAATATGACAAGCCTAATAGCAAAATAAGCCAAGCTCAAAATATAAAAAATGTAAAGGAATCTATGAAGTTTCGAGAACATTAAACCATGCTCAAATCAGAGTTGTAAAACTCAAGATATGGCAAGAACAAAATGACTAAAAAATAGAGGCAGCATACCCGAATTTTTTCAACAACCAAACTTAATTAAAAACAATCAAAACTCAAGTAAGCTTACTAAATTAAGACTCCAATGGATGAAAGCCATCTTAAAACTTCCCAAAGCAATTCATTTAATCGCATGAATAAGCTCACAAACTCTCTCAAAATCTCTACACTCTCTTCTCTTCTTCTTTCTCTCCAAAATCTCTACACACACACACCACACAATTAAATGTTCACAAATACTCATACACACACATTTAGCCAATGAGAAATAACCATTTGCCCTACCAAAAGTCTCCATTAATAATTACATATTATCACAATATCTAATAATAATAATAATATACTTAATAATAAATAATTATCAACAAATCTTGAATAAAATAATATATAATAATAATAATCAACAATATCTCTAAATAAAATAATAATAAATATCACCAATCTCTACACCCCCTTACTAAAATAGGATTATTACACAATAATCTATAACTTTCTCATATAACAAATAACTCCCAACTTTCTTAACAATTAGGCCCCTCTCTACCCAAATGCTCATTCCCAAACTTAATATAATCCATAATTAGACTCTACATGTTATAGAAAATACAATGCATAAACAGTGCATCTAGGATGCGGGTATTATACTAACTCTTATGTATAAAATATAATATGCATGTCACTCACACGTGTGCTAAAGGGCGGGTGTTACAACTACCCCTGAATTTATCTGGAATCCATGATGTTTTCTACGTATCGATGCTAAGAAGGTATAGAAGTGATCCTTCACACGTACTATGAGTACAACTAGTGGAACTAAAAAAATTTAAGCTACGACGAAGAACCGGTGTCGATCATAGCTAAAGATCAGAAGATACTATGCAACAAGACTATTTCGCTAGTCAAAGTACTGTAGGGAAATCATTCTCGCGAGGAGGCCACGTGGGAACGTGAGGAAGATATAAGACATTGGTACTCGCAACTGTTACTACCCTAAGCTAGTTAAGGACATTAGCGTTCTTCAATTTTGAGGATGAAATTTTCTAAGTGGGGAAGAATTGTCGGATCCGTACCTGAATATATTTAGATAGGACTAGATTGCATAAAAAATAAGTTTGTTTTGAAGGACTTAATTAAAAATAATTAAGTTCGGGGATAAAAGGGTAACTTGGCATTAACCGCCCAAATTATCAAATGAGGGTTGTTTTTTTAAAAATGGAATGATTATCTATGGACGTGTTGCATACAGGAGAGGGTGAAGATGACTCACCCACTCCTCTGCAGGCCATGAACGTACATGGTCTGGTTAAGGAAAGAAACGGAATCATTCTAAACAAAAGGAAAAATAAAGAAAAACATAAGAAAAGGAAAAAGCAGAGAAAAAGAAGAAATTAAGCTGAGTTTCGTCTGTTAGCCGGTAAGCAATGCAGGGAACGAAAGGGAGTTGAAGGAAACAACGACGTAGGTGAGTGATCTTTCTTCTTCAAAACCCCATAATTTTCTACAATTATTTTGTTGATTAGCTTAAACTTTTGGATGTTTGAGTAAATTTGATTTCAGACAATTTGTGAAAATTTTGAAAATATGTACATTGGTTTGAAATAGGGAGGTGATGCCTCAGCCCATTGAAGCCCTAGAGGCGGCGCCTCTATGGCATAGAGATGTGCGCCTCTACTTGATAAGGGCGGCGCCTCTGAGTCACAGAGACATGCGCCCCTGTAGAGAAGAGGCGGTGCCTCTATGGGGGAAAGTGGCACCTCTATGAGATTTTGAGCAATGGCTCAGTTTGTTTTTATGGCGCCCCCTAACGTCAATATACCGGAAATCATAAACAAAGCATAATCTATACTAGAATTTGATTAAAATTTAAACTTTATGAATACTAAGTACTTATATACATCAAGTGCTTCAGTTACAAATACATTGTAACTTTTTAACAACCCTCTAATACAAAATGATATGAACATGCCAATGGATTGAGATGCACAATGCTAACATCAAACTTGTGAGTGAAGTTTTCGCCACTGGCCTACTTGAGCAATGCTTAAAGACAACTGACAATGCACCTCAGGATTTTCTACAATATCTTCAAAAGAAAAAATTTTGTAAAGGAATAAGCTTGCAACTCAATAAATAATAACTAATATACACATACTCTACCTTCTCAATAACTAATTAAGTAAGAAATAATAAGGATAATTAATTATTTGGACTACACGGGCATGTGTCTCCCCATGTAGTTCTCTGAACTAAATCCACCATCGATACACGGTCTGAAACACGGCCGTATTTCAAACTATGCACCTCTCTGTTGAAAATTACACATACTTACACGGCCAAAGGTGTTTCCGTGTCTTGGCCTGTGTATCTTACTGCCTAAAAACCAACATGCAAACACAACCGAGAACACGCCTGTGTCTTTGCCCCGTGTATCTCTCTGGACAAATATACCACCTTGAACACGCCTATGTCTCAACTAAGACATGTCTTATCTAACACACGGCTTGAGACACACCTATGTCTCAGCCCGTGTTCATCACCTGATAACAAAATTCACACAATTCCAAGTGGCTTAAACCGCTCCACAACTCAATATCAATCAATAGAGAGCTATTAAATAATAAATCATTCATATGTATGCATATATATAAATCAACACACATCCATATTCAACACATTAACATCTTAACCTCTCATATTAACCACTCGGCTTATCCTCACCATTTATGATATATACACATATATCATCAATTCATAATTCACTTATATTGGCTTGCCAATTTCTGCCCGGCTCATATCTCACTTTCACATTCATAATTTCCACCCGGCTCATATCTCACTTTTGCACACACACACACATACACATATTTCCAACATCATTCTCATAACAACTATCATTTCCCATCTCATTCACACATACCAAATCATCACTATGTTACTTCCACCAAGTAACATAAACCATCTCAAGGCATCTCACAATAATAATAAGAATAACCATAACTCAACGGTAATCTCAATTAACATCACCAATTCACATAAACATAATTAATTTAACATAAAGAGAGAATTCAAGGTATACTTATATTAGTAACCACTTACTCAAAAAGCTTCCCAACTTAGAGTGCAATGACTCCTCTAGTGGGCTTTGCTTCCACCGGCTTCTGACTCACCTATCATTTGTTCATAATTCATCATCATAAATATATATATATATTCATAATTCATTCAGTATGAAATCAAACATACACATAAACAAGCCCCTAAATCTCTTGACATTACCCTATAACCAAAATACAAGAAAACACACAACCAACTTATATACTCTACTGTTAGCATGTTTTATGCATGATAATCATAATGCTCTTAAGAATCACACACACATCGAATGATCACCAAATTCACACAAACCCTACATATATGAGTCTACTTTCAATCTCAATTAAAATCACCCATTTATCACATGTAGAGAATTAATTATAGCAATTATAGCTATATCATGTCACACAGTGTGACATAGTGAGCAATAAAATATTTGATCCATTAATAAAATTATAGAATATAAAAATGTACCATGTAGTTTAGTGCTTTTTCACTTTTGGCCTTGTAATTTTTTTATAACACTTCAGTGCCTTGTGGTGTCTGCTGTTAGCAAATCTAGGCCAAACTCACTAACACTCACTACAAAAAACTGCCGATTTAGCGACGGATTTTTCCGTCGCTAAATTAGAATTTTCCGTCGCTAAATGGCTTAGCGACGGAATAGCGACGGAAAATTTTTCGTCGTTATTTTGCTCGTCGCTAAACTTTAGCGACGGA
>CATIWO010190551.1:0-11663 GCA_949673435.1 Macaranga tanarius
AGTGAAAAGAAATGAGATTAAATTTCCTAGAGAAGAGGAAAAGGGAAGTAGCAGTAGACCTGTTTATTAGAGTTTTTGTTCTGGTAATAATTTTCTTCTGCATGCTGCAAGAATTCAATCCTTTCATTTATTCCTGACTTCCTTGACAACTTTGATCTGGCTAGACTCTTGAAAACCTCAGTACCATCTGGCAAAACACAACAATTGAAAGATAAACCAATGCACTTCAGAATTTCCGATCCCAAAAGACCCAACAGATATCATCACAGGAAAAATTAACTGGAACTTTTACAAAATAGTTTACCATCAGAATCAGATATATCTTCCTCAGAATTGCTTGCTTCATCATCACGATTCCAGAATTCAGAGAATTGATCTCTGTCAATCATATCTGTGGAGCTGAAATAGAAGAAAATAAACGAATTGGGTCATAAGACTTGGCATATAAAATAAATGCAAACTTGAAAGCTAACTCACTACAAATTACAATGTATTAGAGCAACAAGATATTCCAAAACACTTATTTGGAAAATGAAATAAAATGGCAAGAGGAATTATGTGCATGCAAAAGCAGTATACAATATTTTATGCTAAGAAAATGCTTAACAACAATTAAAAGTCAGAATGAACAGTTACCCTTGGCTAATATTCACCAGGAACATCTCCTAGTTAAGAAAATCTGTAGGGTATCTCAGTAAAAATTATGTAACATGAAGCAAAAATCAGACAGACACCCAACAAGTCTCTTTTGTAGGGTATTCAACTGTATAAACTATTTGAACCTATCAATTTCTATTGCTGACTGAACATATACTCTTTAATAAGTGATAATTGAGAATATTATTCTACAAGAGGAAAAGAAAATCACCTGCTCATAAAAATACGAGAAAAGCCATTTCTCCGGTGAGCAGCACAAATTGTTGTTAGCTCCTCCAAATACTTGGCGACTAGGTTAGGATGCTTGCAAGCATCACAAGTTTTTTGACATAGTGATCCAGGCACCTGTTTCGGCCAATAGAAACTAGTAGTTTCACACCAGTGTTGATAAAGAAAAGCATCCTGCAGCATGCAGAACTGAAAAGTTTCTGTCAATTACATACCTGTTCACCAAAACTCTCAAGAATCTTTTTCCTTCGGCATCCAGAACCTTCACAATACTCAAACATCTGAATGTTGTATGTATTTTGCATGAAGCATCAATCCCGCACATGATTCATATAGTACAAAAACAAATTAAAAGGCACCTGCTTGAAGTCAGATAGGGATTTTTTTGACAATCTATCCTGTGAACTAGAGGACGGTGACTTCTTGCTCCCAACGCTACTTAGTATAAATTCCTGTGATATAATTCTAAATTATTAGGGAAAAAACAACTACAGGAGCCATCCAACCAACAGTAAACAAACAAACAAAGACAGTAGTAGTGAAGCTGGTGTGCATACCATTCTTTTACGATCATCAACTCCATAGTACAACAAACTTCTACAGGGCAATTGATCACGGCCAGCTCTACCTGACTCTTGATAGAAGGCTTCCATTGACTTTGGAATATTAAAGTGGCAAACTAGTCTGACATCCTTTCTATCTATACCCTGGCAAATATCAATCAGAAGCCATAAGAATCACATGATATCTGAACTCCAAAATTTGTTGAAATCCAGTGTTACCTACATACCATCCTGAAATAACAATGTCCCCATTTAGTGGCTCAGCACCAGAACAGCTCCAAGCAGAAAAGTAAAGGGAAAACAAAGAGAACCATCACAATCTGTTACAATGGGATAAAATAAAAGAAATGGAATAAAGCCCTTAAAAGAAAAGCAACATGCCCTTAAGCAAAACACAAGTATAAAGGGCTTTTTCTAGTACAGAAGTATATGATTCCTATTACCTTCACTACTCTTTTTATCCTCAGATAGCTAGAGTGGTGCATTAATTAGTACGTGTGTGAGGGAGAGAAAAGTACGACTTAATTGTAGGACATCATGTAAAAGGCAACAGAAAATATAAATGCTATTACTATAAATATATGTTGTCAATCATTACCCAAAAGCCACAGTAGCAACAACAACTTGTATTTTAGAAGAAATCCAGTCATCTAAGACAGAGCTTCGCAATTTGTTATTCAACCCTGCATGGTAAGCTGAAAAAACATAGCCAATAAGGCTAAGGAAACATAGCCAATAAGGCTAAGGAACATTTTATTGATACTAGCAACATAAAAATGTTCCAGGGGCATAGGAAAAGTTGAAAAAAGAAATAGCATTTATCTACCAGCACAGGAAATGCCATTTTTAGAAAGATGAGCAGACAAGCCATCACAAGTTGTTCGCTCAAGGCAGTAAATAATTGCACAGATATTGCCACTAGATTTGACAACAGAGGACAAATCAGCATAGGCATCATCCAGAAGATCTTTATATCTAACTGCATAGTTGAGAAACCAAATTAGATGAATACAGATAAAACACAGCATGGTAATTGCATCACACCTCAATATAAATGCTTAGCCCAGCAAATTGATGAACAGCAATATCAATTACTGCCACCTTCCTTTCTAATTTTTCTTGCTTCCTTTTCCTTCTCTTTCTATTTCATTCTGCTGGTCCCTTTCAAGTAAAAACACTACACGTGGGGCAAAGGCTTCACATATTTAATCCTAATCTGATTTTTTTGCACCTATTCACACTTGTGGATATATAAATAGTTTGAACCCATGTAATACAAAACCAATTGGAAATGGGCTACACCCAAAAACACAAACAGGGTCACAAATGGGCTGCATACAAGGACACAAACGGGGTCACAAGCCCTATTCGACCTATCTCTAGGGCTAGTCCAGAAAGAAAAAAGAACTATCAAGAAGATGTAACTAATCAAGATCAATAAGAAGGCTAGAAATCTATTGACAAAGTTGTGTCCGCATCTATCACAGGGGAGCAATGGAAGCAATAATATATATGGAACCTGTGATCAATGAGGTATTTATTCATTATTTCCAGCAATTTATGCACATATTTATTATGCAGATACACAAAATCTAGAGAAGTTTATGTTGGGTCTTTGAGCCATGCTCTTCTTACGTGTTATTTGAATCTCTCATATTCTAATGGCACATATTCCATGGATTACAACGGATATTAGTAGGATAGACAAGGTGCAAGGCTTAAAAATGTGCATTTTTTTCAGCACCTTCCAATTTCTACTTCAAATTCTATATAGTTTCTATATCTGTAGTAACAATAACCAGATGAAAACATTCAGATAAGAGAATGATTTAAAATGCTTTACATTATTAAGGCAGATTTTCTAGAAGAAATCAACAACTAGGAAGCCACTATTTGTATTTCAAAAAGAGAAGTTTCTTAAATTTCACAGTTAATTCCAGAAAAGATTTTCTGAAACAAGCTAGCAGGACCTACCTTCATAATATATATTTGGACGATTGAAGGAAGACTTGAGAATCAAAGGGTCTTGCAGGCATAAAGACTCTATCACATCCTTCTGAACTCTGGATATAAGATGAATGAGTAAGGAATTATCATCACTCTTTCCTTTATTTGTCAGAAAATGCAACTATCATCACTCTTCAGACTCACTTAGGAACAGCTGTAGCAGTCAAAGCTAATATTGGTACACCTGGAATGCGATCTCTTAGAGATGAAAGCTTACGATAGCTAGGCCTGTTACAGAAAACAAGATATAAAATGGAATTCAATGATAATCGTTGAGATGAAAATGCATAGTAAAAACTGTTTCAAGTGTATTTCAGTTAACTATGAGCAGAAAAAAAGACAAACTCTGATATTCACTGTGCTAAAAATAATGGCCAACACATATGCATGGGAAAAGAGGAAAAGTAAATTCTATGAGTTGTTATAGACTTATAGCGCTGGAACAATTCTTTGTAAGTAAAGCAAATTAGAGATGAAAGTGGTCTTATGAACAAGACTGACATAGATACCCAGCACAAACATCAGCTCTCACATATACATTGAAGTAATCCACAAACCTGAAATCATGGCCCCATGTTGAGATGCAGTGTGCCTGAAAGAAAATTGAGAAAGAGCGTGCATATTAACATAGGCAACAATCTGTATGTCCTTTTCAAGAAAGATCAAAATTCGATCTTTATGCGGAAGTTTTAATTTCAAACCTCATCAATGGCAATGAGATTCAAGAACCCTCTGGCATGCATTTTTGTTAGTTTTGACATAAATCCTGGTGTTGCAATCAGTTCTGGAGTTACATACAGCAGCCTTATGGATGGTTTCCCAGAATCCAGGTCTTCATGAATCTAATTATTCATGAGTTAATTAATCAAAAGAATAACACAAAACACATACATTTCCTCACAACAATATGCCAAGTTACAAGAAACAGAATGATGCAAATATTTTGACAAAATTAAAACAAAAAAACAATTAAGCAGATAAAAGAATGAAGAAACTCTAACTCAGTCACCTTGTTTTTGACCAAAGACGTTTGAGTTGATGAAAGAAACTCAGCAGCAATACCCTTTTCCTTCAATGCCATCACTTGATTTTCCTGATTCAAAACAATACCTCTTTACATGCATTTAAACACACATTAAAACAGCTACATAATTAACGTACTCACCATCAAAGCTGCAAAAAAAATCAAGAATAAGTCAGATTTTGCATGAAAATAAAGGGTAAAAAATATATATAAATAAGAAAAAAAGAGAATATAACAATGACCTATTAAAGGAGAAACAACAAGAACAATTCCTCGTGGTTTAGAAAGGGCAGGAATTTGATAACAAATTGATTTTCCACCTCCAGTTGCCATTAAACAAAAGCAATCTCTCCCTTTTTCATTCAACAAACAAATTAATTAATTAATATTTACTAAAAATAATGATGATTATAGATTATAGATAGTACCTGATAACACAGATTGAATAGCTTCTAATTGCTTCCCTCTAAAATCAGAGTGACCAAAATGCCATCTCAATAGCTTCACTAATTCTTCTTTTCCTCTTATTACTTTCTTCTTCTTCTCTTCCTCATTGCTGCTTACATTTTCCACTGGTAGTGGCGATTTCTTCATCTCTCGTAAAATTGTTTTCAAATCAAATTCGATTCTAAGGACTTGTTCGTGCAGCGTGGGGTGGGTGATTGTTGGTAAAACGACACCGTTTAATTGTTGGGTTCACTGAGAACGCCCGCTCGCTCGCTCTCTACACTTTCAATTTATTATAGGCCTACAATTTTTCCTCAAAATTTTTAGATTTTTATTTCGATGATGTTTTAGTTTTCTTTTATTGAATTTTCATTAACTTTTTTATAAAATAAAAAATTAATTTATAATAATAATTATTCATTATTTTAATAGTATTCATCAAATCTTTCATATTTCTTCATATCTCTATAAGTATATTACATTGAAATTTCTGTAAATTAGTTGTAAACTCGCGCGTTGCGCGGATATTTATAAAATAATATATTTAGATATTAAATGAATAAATAATTGTACCGGATAAATAATCATAAATTGCTCTTTAAGTCACTAACCAAAATTAGCAGAAGAAAAAAAGAAGATGATGAAGAGAGGAAAAAAAGTTGTAGGAATGAATAGATTTGAATTTGAAGGACGATTAGAGTGCCTAATATTAGTAATTTTATGATGGTTGATACTAAATAGAGTTTTAGGTTAAAAGGAGTTTAATTTAAATGAGTAATTAACTAAATAGGAGTTTGTTTTAAATAAGTAATTAACTAAATAATTTTTATATATTTTTTAAGAAAATATTGTGAATTTTAAGAATTTAACACATAAGTTTTTAGAGCTGAATACTGAATAAAAAGGAGGGACATGTGGCAAGATTTGAGCTTAATGATTTTAAGGCTCAGAATTTAATATATATATATATATATAGATTTATAAATTTTTATTGATTTTATTTTATGTTTATTTATTTAATTTTTTTACTTAATTAAATCTTAAATTTTATATAAAATAAATAAAAATAATTGATAAAATTAAGTATTATAAAATAAATATGAAATAAAATTATAATTTAGTTCTTAATTGTAAATCGTTTATAGAAATATATATGTAAGTATAGAAATGTAATTATTATAGAGAATTTTAAATTTGAAAAGCAGAAATATGAATTATTTTACTTTTACTGAAAAATATTTTTTATATAAAAAAAAATTAAAGTCATCGCTATCAAATGAAAGCTTAGGACTGAACCAAGAAGGGGTGTTCAACGGTCGGGTCAGACGGGAATGGAAAGGGAATGGGAGAACTTGTCGGTTTGTGAGATAAGAAAATGGAAGTCGAACCGAGCCGAACTATGAAGGGAGGCCGACGGTTCAGAAAGCCGAAAAGAGTCAGTTTGGTCGGACCAAAAATTCGGTTGAGTCGGATTGGGCTCAATACATATGGGCCTCAAAATTTTGGACCAAAATATTTAACATTTAATACAGAAATTGTACAACACTAATTTTGGGCCAAACCCATAAGTTGTTTAAATACAAGCATAGTAAACTCAAAAAATTACACAAAAAATGTACTGAGCCTGTTGTACTTAAAATCAGCCCCAAGGATGCTAAAGTGTTAATTATACACTATACCAAAAATATACAAACTATACCAAAATTATACAAACTATACCAAAATTATACAAAAGGTCTACAATAATTAATCAAATGAAATACACAAAATATACAAAATTGCAGATAAAGAATTACTAAGAACATCTTCAATTGGCCTTATATGGATGAAGATTGCCTGCATAATCAAAAAAATAATATAGATTGCAGACAAGGTCATTTTAAGAAAGTGATTAAGTGGGGCAGCAAGCATTGAGCCACCCAATATTTATTTTTTTCTGCATATAAAACCATAGAAAAATGACATAATTAGAACAAGAAATTAAATAATTTTAGCAAGTATTATGATAAGAGTAAATAAGTTAGAGTAGTTTGGAAGAGGCTCAGAACTTAAATTCTTAAGTCACACTAAGAATGCAGCCACATTTCTGGCAGCACAAGTTAAAAACATAGCCACCAAAGAAACTTAAGCAAATACTCTCATTTAACTCAGAAATATACATGGTGGAAGCTTCATCATTGCCCCTTCAAAGGTGAAAACACAGACATTGACAGCAACAACAACACAGGCTGGTCACATGTCAAATGTGCAGAGTTCAGCAAAGCCAATCAAGCACACACTGATAGCAACAACAGCACAGGCTGGAACTCATCAAATGTCCAGAGTTCACCAATTAAATCAAGTAATCAACTATCAAGCACACAACTCACAGGACAATAAATTAAACAAGCAATAATGCAAGCAGCCGAAGCAAGCAACCAGGCAAGCAACCAGGCAAGCACAGTAATGCAAGCAGCCGAAGCAAGCAACCAGGCAAGCACAGATTAGAACTTATAAGCAATTCAAGGAGCCAAGGAGGCCATTGCAGCAGTCACCAAGAAATTAACAAAGGGCTAGAGGCAAGCAAAAGCAGTCAGTACTCAACAAAAAAGAAGTTATGAATGATCAGGCAATAAATCAAAAAAATAATAAATATAATTAGCAGATTTACTTATAGTGTCATATTGCTATCTGATTCAGAGTTGCTATGGTTGGCTATGCGCACTTGCTGATGGTGGATGAACTGAAGGTCCAACTACACATTGTGTTTGTGTGAGACCTGCCACCATAATATAAAAAAGAGACACATTAGTGCGGGTTTTTACAAAAAGAAAGCAAAATAGATAGAAAAAATTACAAGTAGAGACCTGATTCTATATTTTCTAAATCCTCCAATGTCTCTTCCACTGACACATGTTTATTAGCTCCTTTAAGCCAGTCCTGTGTACACACTAATACCTCTATAATTTTAGGAGTAAGAGAACTCCTAAACACATCAAGTACACGGCCACTAGTGCTGAAGGTTGATTCTGAACCCACAGTTGATATAGGGATTGCAAGAATATCACATGCCATCCATGATAGAACAGGAAACGTCTCAGAATTAATCTTTCACTATTTTAAAATGTCAAAGTGATCTTCTTCCTCCAAAACATCCTCAGCCAGGTAAATTTGAAGCTCTATTTTTTTGTTTCCACTTAAACCAGCCTCCATTTTTTATTTTTTAAATCGTGCTTTATAAACAAATACAGCCTTCCCAAAAGTTTGCACATCAGAAACATTTCCAGATTGCCTTGCATCATTATTAGCCACAGCAGTTGGAGCACCAAAAAATCCAGAATGAGCACCACCATACAATGTAATATATTCATCAAAAAGCAATGTCAGATCTGATGCCATAAGTGAGAACAATTTACAAATAACTATCTCGCCATACATCTGCTTAAGAGTAAACTCCATGCACTCTAGTTTGTCTCTAAGGTCCAAGACATTAGCAATAAAGATGAATGTGTTCATTTTTTCAGGCTCTCCCCAATATTTATGAAACTTAGATTTCATATTGATGCCCATTGCCATAATGGATACATTAGCAGATGAATGCCACTTATTTAGCATGTAATGCAAATCAGATAACTCACTGAAGAATGTGTTAGATGTCACACATACTGAGAACTAGAGATTCTCAGAGTTATATCATAAAAAATTTAAAGCATTTCAACCATCTTTCTAACACACTGCCAATTCAAATAGTGTGGCACATCATCACCAAGATCAGTAGTAAAATAACTCTCTTAGTCCTCATACTTCTTAAAAGTTTTTTCAAATAAGCAAGTAGTTTTAAGCATGATGTAGGTGGAATTCCACCTTGTAGGGACATCTAGACAAAATGAACACTTAGATTCAATACCAAGTAGTCCAGAAATTTCTTTGAACTTCCTTAATCTAACAGGTGAGTTTCAGATGTATCTAATTGACTCCCTAACTTTTTTTACTGAAATGCTAACATCTTTCAAGCCCTCATGTACAATCAGATTCAGAATATGGGCAAGACATCTCATATGCATAAACTTGCACAACACAGAACTACCACCCCAGCTTATGACTTTCTTCCTAAAAAAACCCACAGTAATGTCATTAGAACTAGCATTGTCTACTGTTACAGAAAAAACATTCCTCATTCTCCATTCAAGAAAAGAAGTTTCAAGTGTTTTAGCAATATGTTCACCCCTGTGGGAGGTTATAGGAACAAAGGAAATAATTTTTTTCTGAAGCCTCCACTTAAAATCAATGAAATAGGCAGTCACACACATATAGTTGATTCTTTAAATTGAAGTCCAAGTATCAGTTGTTATACTGATTTTTTGTGTGTATGTTTTAATGAAATTTTTCAGTTTCAGCTTCTCATCAAAGAACAAGTTAAGGCAGTCCCTAGTCATTGTGGCCCTAGAAGGAATTTTAAACCTAGGACATGCAGCTGCCATAAACTTTTTAAACCCATCCATTTCCATAAACTTAAAGGGTATTTCATCAACCACAAGCGTATGTGCAAGTGCATTCCTAATGCTTTCCTAATCAAATTTCCATGTTCCAATTATACCTATGGGGTCTTTACCAGTTGCTTCTACTAAATTGTCATCCTTTTTTAAAGTTAAAAGTGACTGCCTACTTTATTTTGGGTGTGAATTTTTAAGACACTTAAGAACATGATTCATAAGTGAAGATGTGCCATGAGTCTTAGAATGACAATTAAAAACCTTAGCACAGTATAAACATTTTCCTTTAACAACAGTACCTGATTCATCTTTGATTTTTTCAAAATGCTCCCACGCATGTGACCTGGATTCAGTCTCTTTCCTTTTCTTTGGAATAGAAGATGCCCGTTGAGGCTCAGTATTTTATGCTTCCACCATTTTTTCAGAGCCAGGCACCACAGTTTGTCCAGTAGCAGCAGGGTTACTGCCACTGGCATCGGCCATCTACTCATACCAGAAACATGAAGCAATAGAAAAGGAAATAAGTGAATGTCAGTCATTGAACATATTACTATATTAGCTAAAACAAAAAATAAATGAAAGAGCACCACAAATAGATATTCACCTTTATAAGTTATAGTAATCCTTGTAGATGAATGCCTCTAAGAAGCCTCAAATCACCGTCACTATGCACTTTGTTATTATTTATTAATGCTTCCACCAATATAGTGCTGAAATTTCATGCACTTTCAACTTTTAAGCGTGGTGACAGAAATTCAAGGCCAACTCATAGAACATATAAATCATGCTTGCACCATAAATCCGATAATTAAAAATCACATATCTGCAAATGAAATATACCTTAAAATAAACACACACAAAGAACTGTAAATTAACAAAAATTTTATATTTGTAAATATATATTGTACATTTGAAAAATACAGAAATACATATTTGTACATTACAAATCTAAATTTTTTTATAAAAATACATCTATAATTTTATTGAAATAAAAAAAACTCCAGCTCCATAAATTCACAATCGCCTCCAAATCAAAATAAACATAGATTTGTAAATTTTTAAAATGTTAAAAAAATATGAAAACATTCAAAATACAGATTCACAATCTCCAATGGAAAAAAACATAGATCTGAACATTATTTACATATTAAAAAAATATCAGAACACAAATTCACAATCGGTAATTAAAAAACATAGATCTGTAAATTTATGAAATAATAAAAATAAATATCAACACACAGAATTAAAATCTTAAAAACCATAATAAAAATATGAAAAACATGGTAGTTTATTTTCAAAAAAAAAATTCCCAGATTTACAAGCACCATTAGTACACATATCACAGATTCACAGATTTACAAGTACCAGTGCACATAAAACCCAAAATATGCATAAATCACAATCGATAATCAACAAGGAACATGCAAAGAAAGAAAAGCATAGATTCAAAAGAATCAAAACCCACAGATATAAAAGAATCAAAACAATTGATAGTACACATATCACAAATCACAGATCGGCACTTATATTAAAAAAACTATAACTTTTTTACCGAGGCCATCTTAGATGTATGTATTTTGCAAGAGACAGAGATTGAATCCATTATAGATAGGAGATTTTAAAAAAATCAAGTCGATGAATCAAATACATGAGACGAAGAAGAGAAGAAAGAGGAGTTTATGTCATTTATGGTTTAGGTTTATGCGTTACAGACACAGAGGATGAGAGATGAGAGTACTGGAGAAGAGGATACATAAGATGAAGGGGATGATAGAAGATTCGACAAAAATGGAGAGAAATGAGAGAGGGGGATGAGTCTGATGACTTATGAGAGGACTGGAGAAGACTGAATCACTGAAGAGGAGACAGAAGACGAAGAGGAAGGGGATGAGGATAATAGAAGATTCGAGAAAAATGAGAGAGGGGGCGGTTGGGTGACAGGGTGAGTGGGTGTGACTCATGGTTTTAAATAACAGTAACGGCCGTGATCGCGGTCGCGGCCGTATGTAACGAAAACGGGACTGTAACGGTGTAGCGTAACGGTAACGGTCTAATGAGTCGTAAATTTTTTTGAAAAATTTATAAAGTATATTAAATTTAGTGAATTTTTAAGAGAAATTTGAAATTTAAATATACAAATATGTTATAAATATAACTGTTAAAAGAAATATATATACTTAGTCCATAATTTTATATCATAATTAAATTAACATTAATTTTTATTCATAAAATAATAGAAAACAACATAAAATTATTAAAAATCTC
>CATIWO010190563.1:0-10991 GCA_949673435.1 Macaranga tanarius
TTCCTGATACATCCTTGTGATGCATCTCTTAGATACCAATCACGTGGAGACTTGGGTTCATACCCAGCTAAACAAGAACATTCAAATGTATTTGGATTGCTAGGACTGCACATACTATAAGCACCGCACTTTGCATAGAAACACAAGGGTATTTAGGAATGGAAAAGAACTCCTTCCACCGGCCATCACTCTGACTTCAAGTTAACCACTTGAAGAATCCTAAATGATCCACCATTACTCTTATGATAACAGAATCCTCATTAATGTAGTAGACCATGTATATCTCGTCTTGATTGTTCACAAAAGTGTAGTTATATACGTTGGAGAATTTCCTTACCGGCAGTTGGTGTATTCGCCATTGAGGTTTGAGCCCTTATGTACAATAAACTGCGGTGAGCCTGTTGGGTTGGTCTTAAATGAGTAGTTGCCAGCTCCTGGATCATCTGCTGATCTCCATGAGGTATAATACCACTCCAGACCAACCTTCTGGCTCCGCCCAAGTCTCATTCCTGGCATCATGGTATCAGTGGGATAATCAAAGCTCTGCCACATGATTCTTTGACTTGTTGCTTGGAGCAAAACCAAGTATCCTGTGTCCAAGAGCTGAGCCACACAACCATCTGATACCTTCTCTGTTACATTTGTAGACCATAACCTAACCTTTTGGTCAGGATGAGTATAGAGAACAAGATTTCCATATTGATTGATTGATAAAACTGCAGATAAGCCAGTGATAGGATCATTCCTGTTTGCGACCCATATAACCGATCTTTCTGAAATTCCATGGAACCAAATTCCAAGATATCTTTTGTCAGAACTGCCAGGGCTAAAGAACCCAAATTCAAACTTATTACCTTTGGAGACTAGTAGGTCTCCTTCTTTGAAAGGTTGCTTTGTGGTAATTACATCAGATGAATTACAGAAAGTGAATTGGAGGAATAGAAGTCAATAATGCAGAAAATTTCTCTTAATAGCTGCCATGAAGACATTAGAGTATACTTCTGTCATGATCTTTTCTCATAAACAGCATTTCTACGCCTGAACTTGTAGAATTGTCAATCAAACAGAATAAACAAATCCAGTCAATTCACGCCAGCAAAAATTTTTGATTTTTTATATAGATTATTTGACAGAACTGGTAGCAATCGTGATTTTCTAGTCTCCAATTATAATTACTAATAAAGTGAATTGATAAATAAAATCTTGCCTAATGATAATTATTTTTTCTTTTCAGATTCTAATACAAGGTGATGCAGCTACGAAATTAATTTTTTTTACATTTTTAAGTCATAAATTGAAGTTTAGAGATAATAAAGTTGTATATTATAACATCAATAAATCATTAGTGACATTAATCGTTTTTTTTTTTGAAATTATAAGTCATTATTTAAATGATCAATTTCCTTCGCTTCCCCGAGTTCAAACTAAGAAAAAAAAAACTGTTTACGTTTCCCTTTCCCGGAGTTCAAAAACTGTTTATTCAAGACAAATCCTTATGAAATAAGAACAGAGATTTACATTTGCATGTTCAAATCAAATAAATTTGAAATGCACCTTAACAATCTCAAAGTTCTTAAGGTGATTACTTAGAGTTAAAAATTCCTACAATTAGAATTTACATGCAATATAAAAAAAAAAAATTCCTATAAATGAAGTTACTATCTGGCAATAGTAACTTCATTTATAGAACTGGATCCTTCCTCCTTTATTCCTAATGAACTACTAGTACTGCTGCTAAATGTTGTGAAAACAAAGGGTGGTTGTTTAGGAGGTGGAAGAGGTGCTTCACTACTCAACATAAGAACAACTTCTAACATTGTTGGTCTGTCCTCAACACTTTCTTGGACACATAAGAGCCCTATATGAATGCTTCTCAATGCTTCATGTGGAGGATACAATCCTTCAAGTGATGAATCAATTAACTCCAATACTCTGTCTTCTCTCCATAAATCCCAAACCTGCATGATTTGTAGCATTAGCATAGGAAGATTAGAGATTTTACAGATAATATAGCTTGGAATAATGGGTTCCAAAATGTTTCCTTCACTTACATGCCCTATCAAGCTCAGTGAAGTATCTGTTTGATGAAATCTATTGTTCTTCTTTCCTGTTATAATCTCCAATGTTAAGACCCCAAAACTAAACACATCTGATTTTATTGAAAATTTGCCGAACACTGCATATTCTGGTGACATGTAGCCACTGCATAAGAAAATTATTAAAGTATGTTTAACATATTATTTTTCAATTTATTTATATGCAATCCTAGTGATACGAAATTGTATCAACATGCACTTACTATGTTCCGACCACTCTATTTGTCTTGTCTTGAATCTGGTCAGTTCTCATTATTCTAGCCATGCCAAAATCTGAAATTTTTGGGTTCATCTCTGCATCCAATAGAATGTTGCTACTTTTTAAATCTCTATGGATAATTTTCAGCCTTGAATCTTGGTGAAGATAGAGAATCCCCCGTGCAACTCCATTTATAATATTGAATCGTTTTCTCCAATCTAGGAATGTACTTTCTTTACATTCTTTATCTGATGCAAAAGTATAGAAAATTTACATTTGGATTAACGTTAGATAGTGTAATTTATGCAAGTTTATCTTTTACCTGCATCATGAAACATTTGTAAATCGAAAACCAACTTGATGCATAGAATGAACACATAAAAGTACTCACTGAAAAGAAACAAATCTAAGCTTCTGTTTGGTAGATATTCGTAGATTAACATCTGCTCTCTTCGCTCTATGCAGCATCCTAGAAGTTTCACAAGATTCCTATGTTGAAGCTTTGCAATCAGCATGACTTCATTTTTAAATTCTTCTATCCCTTGCACAGAATTTTTAGATAGTCGTTTTACTGCAACATTTTGTCCATTAAAAAGCCTACCCTGAAATTGTTTGCAAGAGTCATCTTTCTGTGAACAGAGGCAAACTCATATAAATATGCAAACAATGAAAAGCCAATTAGGATTCAGATTTGTGTAGAGACTCCACCCTATAAACGGAGCCAAAACCACCCTGTCCAAGTTTGTTCGCTGGAGAGAAATTGTTGGTGGCAGCAACTATGCTGCTGAGATCAAAAAATGTTATGTCTGGAGGGCGAGTGTCGCCTGTAAGCTCGCTTGCTGCCAAAGTATTTTTGTAGTAACTTGAACCACTGATGGGATCAAACACCTTTTCTCGCCATTTGTTCTTCATCCCTATCTTTGAAAAAATTTAAAATAAATGTGTAATGTAATTCCATTGTGATATGCTTTATAGCTGCATAAAGATAGCTACTCAGTCTCACATTTTTCTGTTTTTGATCACTATTATCGGTATCATTAACTTCCTTAATTCAAATGGAGAACATGGATTTTGACTTTTATTACTGGTTAGCTATCTGATTGTACTTAGTATACATGAAAAATAAAACATTTCAACTGTTTAAGCTTGTTTTGTTACCTTTCTTTCTCCTCCTCAACCACAAACAGGAAAAGAAGAAAATGGCAAACCATGCCAAGCCAACAGATAATAATAGAATTCGCTGCTCCTTCCCGAGAAAAGAATTTGATTTTCTTGCATTCTCAGCTACACAGTGGTAAAAGAAAAGGAAAAAAAAATTGAAAACTTTACTGAGAATTAGAGTCTAGAGGTTAGGTAAGACAATATTAGTCGCAGAAACAGAAGGAATTTATGCAGATCTGGCTATGCTTTTACAGGGAAATTGCATTTAGTTTCATGTGTTATTTGTGCTTTTTGATAAACTAGTATCATATTTCAAATTTAATTAGGGCCAACCAGGATTTTCACATACCTAGTTCAACTGCGTCAACACGAATGTACATATCCAAGTTGCCATCCTTATGACCTACCGTGTCTGTTAGTTCCCCATACCATGCTAAACAGCCAGCTTCTTTCTCATTGTTTTCTACAGTTGAATATGCAGAGCAGGAGCACTTCTTCAAGCATTCCTGTTTGCATTCCGTATGGCTCATATTGGTGCCCAGCCATGCTGCATTTGAAGTGTCAGAAAACTTGATACTCTTGACTTTCACAAACCCTTCTCCCTGTTGGCAAACTGAGGAAGATTCTAGTCTCTTTCTGACACATCCTTGTGATGCATCTCTTAAATACCAACTGCGCGGGGACTTGGGCTCGTACCCGGGTAAGCAAGAACATTCAAATGTATCAGGATTGCTAGAACTGCACATGCTATAAACACCACATTGTGCATAGAAATCACAAGGGTATTTGGGTACAGACCAGAACTCCTTCCACTGGCCATCAGTCTGATGCCAAGTTAGCCACTTGAAGAACCCTAAATGATCCACCATTATTTTCATTGTAAGAGAAGCATCAGTGATGTTGTAGAGTGTGTACATCTCATCTTGATTGATCACATAAATAGAGTTATATACATTTGAGAATCTTTTTGTCCGCCATAGGTGGACTCGCCAGCGAGGTTTGGAGCCCCTGTACAAGACGAATTGTGGTGAGCCTGTGGGGTCGAGCTTGAATGAGTAGTCACCAGTTCCTGGGTCATCTGCTGATCTCCAAGAGGTCAAATACCACTCAAAACCAGCCTTCGGAATATGCCCAAACCTCATTCCTGGCAACAAGGTATCAGTGGGATAATCAAAGCTCTGCCACACAATTCTTTTACTTGCTGCTTCAAGCAAAACCAGGTTTCCTGACTCCATGAGCTGAGCTGCACAGCTACCTGTTACCTTCCCTGTAACATTTGCAGACCACAGCTGAACCTGCTGGTCAGCGTCAGTATAAAGAACAAGATTTCCATACTGGTTGATTGATAGTACTGCAGATAAGCCTTTGATTGGATTATACCTGTTTGCGACCCATACAACCGATCTTTCTGGATCTTCATGGAACCAAATTCCAAGATATCTATTGCTAGAACTGCCAGGCTTAAAAAACCCAAATGCAAACTTATTGCCTTTGGAGACTAATAGGTCACCTTCTGTGAAAGATTGGTTTGTGGTAAATAGATCAGCTGAATTGCAAAGCGTGAACTTGAGAAATAAGAGCCAAAGATGCAGGAACCTTCTCTTAGTAGCAGCCATGAAAATTTTCAGTAGCTATAGACACTATCTTTCTGTCATATTCATATTAACCCGATGAACAACATTTCCCTCACGCAGTCCCCTTCAGCGGCCAAGACCTGCAGTGGCGTGTCCGTTTTGGACAAATACTAACACTCTTCCTTTTTTGGTTTATGAAATAATTGTCCAAAAATAGTAGAATAAACAATTCCAAGTTCAACTCATGTCAATTCATTTGTTGATTTTTACAAATATTTAGTCAAAAGACGTCATTAGACAATTCGGAGACTTAGAGCTCGCTCTCATTGAATGTTTGGTTTGTGGTAATAAAAGTCAAGCGAAATACACAAAAAAAAAATGAACTAAGGATCAGGAGACAAAAAAAACAACGTCTTCTATCTATTTTAATTAAGAGTTTAATGTTATTTTCTAATTTCATGAACATCTTTTCTTCACCTAACAATTATTTTTATCTTAATTTTTTTTTATTAATAGAGAGGTTAAATGACCTAAATACCGATGGACTGTACAACAGGGTGCCGAACCTTGCACCTCCTAATGCCTTTGGAGAGACGTGGCCACTAGACTACTCTTTAAGTATTACGTTTTTCACATTTCAAGGTCAGTTTTCAATCAAATAAGCATAACAAATTACATTCCAGTCAGCCCCGTGTAAGCACAAATCTTGATCTCTATAGATACTTAACCAAATCTCAAATACCTAGAGAAAACAATACAAAAGCATGCATCACTTCAATTTTTTAGCACATCTTAAGAATAAATATGCACTTATGAGATAATTATAAAGAATGTTCTTCAAAGAGCTGCAGTTTTGGTAACTGTGATCTCGTTCATAGAACATTGTGCACCTTCCTCTACTGCAGAACCTTTAAAAGAATTTCTGAATATAAAAGCAGGTTATTTTGTAGCAGCAAAAATGGTATTTGTGTCGAAAATTACAAGGTCTGGATTGATCCTGCTTACTTGGAGCTCATCTGCTGCCAAAGTATCTTTGTGGTAGATTGAACCTCTGACAGAATCAGATAATTTTCATTCCTCTCTGTCCTTGACCAAAATGAATACAATATTTATCTTATTTAATTTAGGAGAAACTCTGCTGTTAACTGTGAAAGTGGTAATAATTACAAATAACAAGATCGACACTATGGACCCCAAACAAGACCAATTGAAAATGCCATGATTCATGCATGTACATCAACATGGAACAAGAAAGGAGAGAATAACAAATAATTGAACTTGTGAAAGTGACATGACACCACAAGTTCAATTCACATTACACATAAAACAGATAACTGGGTATATACAAGATTGTTTATATTGTATTTTTCCTTCACGACATTAAGAGGTCATGAGTACAATTTCTAACCACCACAGGGTGAAATTCTTCTCCTAAGTTCAAAAATAAGCACAGTTTATTCTAGCAAAAAGAAAATTAAAGCACATTATCTAATATCTTTTAAGTAAATGGTTAAACAGTGACAAAACTGAAATTTCTGATCAGCAAGGCTGTACAAAGAAAAAAATGGAAGTTAACTCCTCAGAATTTTATCTGAATGTTCATCCTACTAAACCAGACTTATCGAGTTCCAACAGCAGTCACTGAATACTCATTTACAGAATATGTTGACCCTTCTCCTGCTGCTGACTTAGTATTGGAACATGTCCTGAAAATGAAAGCAGGTTGTTTAGGTGAAGCAAGTGCTATCTCACTGCTCAACATTAGAACAACTGCTGAGATAGTTGGTCTGTCTGCTGCATCTTCTTGCACACACAAAAGCGCAATTTGAAGGCACCTCAAGACTTCATCAAGATTATATGACTCCTTCAATGATGAATCAACTATCTCTAGTATTTTATCTTCTTTCCATAGTTCCCAGACCTGTGTGGTACATGGCATTAGCATTTCAGGAATTATCAATATAAGTTGCATGACTTGAAGCTACGGTTGAGAAGAGTTTCTGTCACTTACATGCCCTATCAAGCTCAAGGAAAGGTCCTCTTGGATAAAGCCACTGCTCCTTTTGCCGCTTATAATCTCCAGTATTATGACACCAAAACTGAACACATCAGATTTTATTGAAAATTTTCCAAAAACTGCGTACTCTGGTGACATATAGCCACTGCACAACAAAATTTAGAAAATAAGTTTTAGTATTCTATCATGTATTGTTGTATGGCATTTTCACACTATGGTACAGTAGGCTCACTTACTATGTCCCAACAACTCTATTTGTCTTGTCTTGAATCTGATCACATTTGAATATTCTTGCCATGCCAAAATCTGAAATTTTCGGGTTCATCTCTCCATCTAATAGAATGTTGCTGCTTTTTAAATCTCTGTGTATAATTTTTAATCTTGAATCTTGGTGAAGATACAAGATTCCACGAGCAATTCCAATAATAATATTGAGGCGCTTTCCCCAACCCAAAGATGATCTTCTTGCTTCATCTGCAACAGAAATAAAAGAAATAAGAAAAAAACCATTTAATTAGTGTTAAGAGATCTCTGGTTCACTTACCGAAAAGAAATGAGTCCAAACTTTTGTTTGGTAAGTATTCATATATCAACATTTGCTCTTTTTTTTGAATGCAGCAGCCTAAAAGCTTCACAAGATTCCTGTGTTGCAGCTTTGCAATCAGCAACACCTCATTCTTGAATTCTTTAATTCCTTGCCTAGAACTTTTGGACATTCTTTTTACAGCAATCTCCCGTCCATTAGGTAACTTTCCCTGAAATCATGTCACAAGAGTATGCTAACTCATGAGTTTGCTTATTCAAACCTCCAACATAGAGCTAAAATTGGCACCAGAAGCCACTCTGTTTTGAGACTGTACCTTATAAACAGATCCAAATCCACCCTGTCCAAGCATGTTAGCTGGGGAGAAATTGTTAGTGGCTGCAAGTATTGTGATGATATCAAAATATAGAAATTCTCCTTGATTACTACTTCCTCTCAGC
This sequence comes from Macaranga tanarius, assembly GCA_949673435.1. NCBI lineage: Eukaryota > Viridiplantae > Streptophyta > Magnoliopsida > Malpighiales > Euphorbiaceae > Macaranga > Macaranga tanarius. The sequence continues at coordinate 8,032 of CATIWO010190563.1, forward strand.
TCATTTTCAGCCACAGAATCTTCATACATGTTTGAACCAATACTGGAATCAAATATCTTTTTGTTCAATCTGTTCTTCCTTGTCCTTGACAAGACAAATGAAAACAAATGTTCATTATATGTTCTGTCTGTATCAGGCATTTTTCAGTTTTGTGTATTGACTATGAATAATGATTCACATGATTTCCAAAGAAAGGCACAAAATCTTACCTTATTCTCCTCTTCCAGAACCAAAAACAGATGATTGTAATAATAACAAGCCATGCTGAGATGACAGATACCACCACGACAACTATCATTCCCTTTGTTCCAAGAAAATTATTTGATTTCTTTGCTTCCTCAGCTGCAAGAGTGGTAATGGAATACAAAATTAGCTTCAAAACTGAAACAAATAAATGGTTTGTACCTATCTTTAGGCATTGGCTAAGTGGGAAAAAGGTAATACTGGTATAACAGAAGAGTCATCAGTCAATGCAGAATGTAGCAAACTGCATATACCTAATTCGATAGCATCAACACGAAGATACATATCAAAGCCAGAGTTATCCATAAGATTTATTATGTCCTTCAAATCTCCATACCATGTCAAACAAATACTTCCTTTTCCACTAACACTAAGTATTGCATGAGGTATGCTTGCATAAGCTGAGCAAGAACAATTCCTCTGGCATTGCTGTTCGCAGTCTACTTGGCTTATGCTCCTTTTCAACCAAACTGCTGCTGAAGAATCAGGAATTTTGACATGTTCCACTTTCACAAATCCTTCTCCATGCCCACAAATGGATGATGATTCTAGCCTTTTCCTAACACACCCACCTGATCCATCTCTTAGCTTCCAGTCTCTTGGGTACTTAGGTTCGTAGCCAGGTAAACAAGTACAATCAAATGTATTGACATTGTTCGGATCACAGATGCTGTTAGCACCACACACACCATACCAGTCACATCTATACTTAGGTGCAGACCAGAACTCTTTCCACTGACCTGTCTGACCATCAGTTTCATGCCATGCAAACCACTTGATAATTCCAGCTTCATCCACCATCATTCTAATGGTAACAGAGGGATCACTACTAGTGTAGTTAAAGAAAATTTCATCTTCTTGGTTAAAAAAAGTGTAGTTGTACACATTTGAAACCTTTCTCCATGGCCAGGGGACACTTCTCCAGTAATGATTTGCACCGTTGTACAGAACTATCTGTGGTGAGCCACCTAGTTTGAGTCTAACCGAGTAGTCACCACTTCCTGGATCATCTGGTGATCTCCATGAAGTTAGGAACCTGTGAAGACCTGTTTTTAGATCCACCCCAAATTTCATTCCCGCAAGCATGGTGTTTGTAGGATAATCAAAGCTTTGCCACACAATTCTTCCATTACCACCACCTTGAACCAAAACCCAGTTTCCTGAATCCAAAAGCTGAGCCTGAAAACCATCTTTTGCTTCCATTGAAACGTTGGTGGACCAAACTGGAACTTTATGCTGATGATCACCATAGAGAATAAGGTTTCCCTGCTGGTTAAGTGAGAGAACTCCTGAAGAACCATTGATGGGATTGTTTCTATTAGCTACCCACACCACAGTCTGTACTGGGACTTTATAGAACCAAATTCCAAGATATCTATAGCCAGAACTGAGAGGGCTGAAAAATCCCAATGCAAAAGCTCCATTCTTGGAAACACGAACGTTGCCATCTTTGATGGTCTGGTTAATGGTTATGGTGTCTGAAGAGGTAGAAAATGTGAATTGAAAGAGCAGAAGGAAAAGATACAGCAGCAGTTTTATGGCAGCCATGCCCATAATTAGTTTCAAGAGTCTCCCATAAAACTTTAAGGGAAAACATTTGCGTGGCAATCCTGCGAAAAAAAAAATAATGCCCCCTATAAAACGGGGGCATTTTCGTCCCCATGTTGCGATGCGACGTCCATCAGCCCCCAAACTTTAATGTGATCTTTGTGTATGTGTTGGAAGTTTGTTGCAGTTATTGAGCCGCAAATATTTGACTACATTAATGCTTTGACCTTCATAACTGGCATATGGACAAGCAATTTTTCTTCACTAAAAAATACTTTGCATTCTTGGTCCACTTTTTTATTATTATTATTATTGAAAAATTTAACCAAAGGTTAACATATGAGTTCATATACGTGTAAAGATATATATCTCTTAAAAAAATATAAATAGTACTATGTCTCACTAGATAAAGATAAAATTTGGTGAGAGATAATTACTTATTTACCCCATTAACATGAAACATTTAATATGAGAAAGAGATAATTTAAAATTTTTACTTGGTGAGAGATGGTACTATTCATATTTTTTAAGGACACCAATCTTTTTTCTTCGTGTATATATATATATACTTTTTTTTTTTTTTTTTTTACCTGAAAGGGATATTTTATCCGGCTCTTCACTCAAGTTCATGCTGCTGCTGTCATGTGTGATGTGTCTTTTCCTTCATTTAATAGCTCAATTAATGGTCAGTCATTTAACATAGGGCTGACAATTCGTGTCAGCGGGTCGTAAATGGGTCGTGTCGAGACACGATACTAACACAGATATGGCTGACCCGAACACGACCCGTTTAAGTAATCGTGTCAAAACTTCAAACACGAACACGGATATGTTTAGTTGACGGGTTACACGACACGACACGTTTAGACACGTTTAACTTATACAGGTCTAAATGTGTTACGGTTACACGACACGATACGTTTAACCCATTTAACTTATATAGGTTTAAATGTGTTACAAACACACGTTTAGACACGCTTAAGTTATATGTGTCTTAATGTGTTATAAACACTATAAGGACACGTTTAGACACGTTTAACTATTAAATTACAAAATAATAAAAAAATCACAAAAAAATCTATTAAACATAAAAAAAAATTAATATTATGTGGTACAATTTGAAATTATATTCTAAATTAAACATCCATACAAATTCTAAATATCATTAC
>CATIWO010190593.1:0-24277 GCA_949673435.1 Macaranga tanarius
ATAAACTTATCTAACATTGTACTAAGGGTAAATATTCAAATAAACAAACACTTTGATCCAAATGAATATTTCATTGCCATGGGGATAAATATACAATGTCTATATACATGAATGGCCATAGGGCACATCTACACTAACACCACCTTCTCTATGATACTTCTATGATTTTGTATTTTTTATTTTCACTAACTATTTTTGTATACATATATAGATAAATATTTATTTTATTATAAGTACATTTTGGACTTATTATTCATTATTTTTTTTGTTTATAATATATATTTGTATTTATATTAAAATCTAATAATAACAAGTAACAATATCTATATATAAATAAAAAAATTGCGATAAATAGGCCATCGCTAATCTATCGCCAAATGTTATAAAAAAAATCAATAATTTTATAATTTTAATGATAGATTTTGTTATTTATCGCTAAACCATCGTAACTTAATGATGATTATCTAATACATCGAGGATAAAATATTTGCAATAAAAATATTTTCTTAGTTAAGTCAATCCATCATTAATATTTGCGACAAATTATCACACTCATCACTAATTGTTTTAGCGACCTAGGTTCCACTTATGAGATACCATACGTCGTTAATCCATTGCATAGCGCCGTCGCTATTCCGTTAAATTTTTGTATAGGATTCACATATGGGATTAGTTCTAGATGGCTGTATTCTGTTGGCAAAGCACATAGGATGTCTATCTTTTGCTTATGTTAGATGATCTGCGAATAATGCAATACATAGACTTGCTAGAGTTGCTTATTCGGTGACAGGTTTGAGGGAATGGATTATGTACCCTCCTAGTTTCATTTCTAATGTCTTAATGTTTGATTTTCAAATATAATAAAGTAGCTTCATCTAAAAAAAGAAAAATTACCAAAAATGCCCCATTTTCTTATTTTATTTATTAAAATACCTTAACTTTTCATTTATTACTTACATGCCCCATTTTATATTCATATATGCCTCATTTTTTAATTTTATTTACTAAAATACCTTAACTTTATTTTGTTCTCATTTTTTCTTTTTCTCTGTAGTTTTTCTATCCTCTCATTCTTTTTTATTTTCTTATTTTTTTATTTTTATTTTTTCCTCATCGCCTTCTTATTTTTCTTTCCTTATTTGTTCTTCCTCTCCATGTTTTTTTTGTTTCCTCCTTTAAAAAAAAAAAATTCTCCTTATTTTTCCCTTGGTCTTTTTCTTTTTCTTTTGTATTTTTATTTTCTCCATTTTTTCCTTTTCCTCTTTTTTTTAGTTTTTATTTTTTCTTTATTTTTTCCTCATATCCTTCTTTTTTTTCCTCTTTTTTTTTTTAGTATTTTTCATGAAATTAAATAAAAGTGTAAGAGATTATTTTATATACGAAAAATAAAGTAAAAATATACAAAAAAATAAACATACGGAAAATAAGCTAAAATAAAATAAAAATATATGAAAAATAGGACAAACCCAAAATATTTAAAAACAATAGGACAAAAGTAAACATTTTAAGTTATTAATATTCTTCTTCATTTTAGTTCTGCAATTCTAATAGTATGTGCATGTACACACACACTTATATATTTCTTACAGTAAAAATCATTTATATAGTGCTTGGTTCAATTTTGTTAATAAATTGGTTTCTTTTACATAGTTTTTTGTTTAAATTAAAAATTATAATCAAATTTTTCTTTTTTTGATGCTTTGAAGTGTATTGGAAACCGATAATATACCAAAAGTATACTCATTGTACACTATAATATATTTATTGTTTATATATTTGTATTTTTAGGACTTTATTTCTTATGTATGATTATGAATATTTTTTGAGTATATACAATATATATTGTATTTAAGAGAGATAATTTATAGAAATTTTGTATATATTTAAGAAGATGACTTTAATTATACATACGAATTGTATCATATACATAATATAAACAAAAAATAAACTAAAAGTATTCAAAATTTAATGAAACTAAAATATCAAAATATAATTTTTAAAAAATAAGAGACAATTAATACATGTATTTAAATTATAATACATTATTTTTATTCAGTAATATATATCAATTGATATATAAATAGTTGAGAAAATATAATAAGATTGTTTAGCATTCTTCACGAAATTGCATAAAAGTGTAAAAGATTGTTTCATATACGAAAAATAAATAAAAATAAATAAAAAATAAACTAAAAGTAAACGAAAATTATTCTAACTTTCATGTCCTTGGAATTTGTATTACAATCACTTTCAAATTTTTGAAAATGAAATTATCACTCCATTTTTTTTATTATAATGAATAAAAATTAGTAGTTGTTTCATTCCTCTAAATATAAGCCATGTTAGAAGTCAGGTTTTAAAAGTTATAATCAAATTTTTGTTTGTTTTGATGTTTTGAAGTGTATTGGAAACCGATAATATACCAAAAGTAGACTCATTGTATACTATAATATATTTATTGTTCATGTATTTGTATTTTTTAGGAGTTTATTTCTTGTATGTGATTATGAATTTTATTGTTTGAGTATATACAATATATATTGTATTTAAAAAAGATAATTTATAGAAATTTTGTATATATTTAAGATGATGGCTTTAATTATGTATATGAATTGTATCATATAGATAATATAAACGAAAAATAAACCAAAAGTATTTGAAATTGAATAAAACTAAAATATCAAAATTTTTTTTTTAAAAAAAGAGACAATTAATACATGTGTTCAAGCTATAATACATTATTTTTATTCAGTAATAAATATCATTTGATATATAAACAGTTGAGAAAATATATTAAGATTGTTTAGCATTCTTCGTGAATTTCGAATAAAAGTGTAAAAATTTGTTTCATATGCGAAAAATAAACAAAAAATATACAAAAAAAAAACCAAAAGAGCTCTATACCCTAACCCAACTTGCTCTGGCCCCCAGTCCTCCCTTTCTATTCCTCGGTAAATGGACTGTGGGAGCATAGGGGACTGATGTGTACTAATCCGCAAGCGTACAGAATCGTATCAAGTAGTAAATAAAGATATCGTCCCACAGAGATTAGAGATTGAATACTACAATACTTACTATGTTTATTTGTTTAGACAACGAAGTAAAATTCATATTTCTTTTAAAAACTAAAACCAAACAACAAAAGTAAAATTTGAATTTAACAAATATTAAAAGCTAGGGTTTTTATTCTCAATTAGACCATTTCAAGGAATTGATTACACAATTAGGTCTACACTAGTTCTAATTCATTTTGAAGGGATCTGAAAAACTACAGATTTTCCTCTCAGACAAACCTATAATTAATTAGAGATTAATCAACACTAAGTTCACCGGCTCTCACCAACCTAATGCCTTTTAATTCCAATTTTAAATACAACCTTTAAGCAATATTGATTCACTTAATTGTCTCTCAACTAACTAAGCAATCAATAGGTCATTGCCATTTCCTACAGAACCTATCTCTCGATTAAGCCCATAGTGTCAATTCTATTCTAGGGTGATCAGTCCTAAAATGACATTAAGCTCAACAACAACCAATGAAATAGATCTAGCAACCTAGTATGAATCACAATAAACAAATGGTCAATTCAGAATAAGAATCCTAAAAAGGATTTAGCTACTCATGTTAAAACTAAAAGAAAACAAAGAAGAAATGGAAATCATTCTGAATATAATTAAATAAAAGTGAGATACAAGAAAATCCCCCTTCCAAACGATGTAAGGAAGCCTTGCTCTTTTAACTTCAAGCCAAGTATCTCCTCTACTAAATAAAATAAAATAAAATGTATTCTGAAGAATAAAAGAATAAGAAAACTAAAACTAGAACTAAAACTAAGGAGAAAATACTCCCTTCATGAAAAACATAAAGTTCTATTTAAAGCACCAAGTCTCCTAGTGAGAAAAGGTCATCTAACTCTATCCAACTCTATCTAATCATAATCCTAAAAGATGAGCTCTTATCTAACCAAACTCCAGCTAAAAATCTACTTTTAAATGGTTGTTGCATCATTATGCATGTGTATGCATCATTTGGACACGCCCATGCATCAAAATAACTCTGAAATCTCCAATTCAGGCATGGTCGTACGCTTGGGCGTGTGCGGACACATGGGCGTGCGCATGGCCATGTGCACTGGTGACTGATTCCTCTTAAATTCAGGCATGGCCGTGCACTTATGCGTGTGCTGACACATGGGCGTGCGCATGGCCATGTGCATTGCTGCGAAGATAATTTCTAATTTTAAGATTCAATCTTATCCTTATCTTCACGCCCTATCTTCATCTCTTCTCAAATGCACCCTACATCCCCAAACTAAACAAAAATTACCTATTTAACACAAAAATACTTAAAATTAAATTAAAATAATAAAACTAACTAAATTAACTAAAAACTAACTAAATAATGTAATTTTAAACTAAATATGCAATAAAATAAAGTACTAAACACATGCATATTTCACACTCATCATCAGTAAAATATGATCATCAGTCAACCTCATACTAGTCTTTATTCATTGTTTTCTCATAATAAGGATGATTTAGAATATAAATCATTTACCATCTAAGAGTTCTACTATCAAGTCACACACTTGATAATCTTAAATAGAATTAAACATTTATGGAATTCAATAGAGTCAATATGATAAAAATACCTCTTTATTATAATGATGCAAAATAGACAAAGTCACAATATGGCCATAATACTATAGGCCTAGGGCATATCACTAACAAGGTATTCAATAATGACTTCAAACATTGCTAAATCAATCAATGCAACAATCAGACATACACGAGAACTGCCGATAACAACTTTACTTGAATACCTATGTGGATTGATGCAAGACTGGACTTTCATAAACAGAAGCATCGCAAGAGCTACTTTTACAAAGCTTGCAAAGAAGCCTGAAGAAATGCTAAAAAATAACTACATAAAATCTCTCAATCTCAAGGTCAGTATTGAATAATTTTGGTTTGCATTTAGTTTCTGATACAATTAATTAGTATAATCTCACATGATGAAATTATAAAAATCACTTTCCAGTTTTAAAAATTATTTGCAGGTCAAAAGATCCAATGATGAACAGTTCAATTTGTTTCAAGAGGAAAAATAAGAAATAGTAGACCTGACACAAAGAACGTACACATGCAACAAATTTTAGTTTGATCACCTACTGTGCGAGCATGCGATGGTAGTTTTAAGGGAGCTTAATCAAGAACCTTACAGCTATGCATCATATTACTACATAAAAGAATCAATGCTTCAAACATATAAAGCAACGGTTTATCCACTTCCAATGAAAGTGACATGGAATATACCGAGTGACATCAGCAATATAGTTATGCTCCCTCCACAAGGCAGAATCAGAGCTGGAAGACTAAAAAAATGAAGGTACAAAGCTCCATGGAAAGTTAAAGCTCAAAACAAATGTGCCAGATATGGAATTTATGGACATAACAGAAAGACATATAGAAATCCACCAAAAACACAATGAAAAAGCAAATTCTTTGTAGTTTATTCTTAGTTTATTTCCCATATATAAGACAGTTAAATCTTGAATACTTTTAGTTTTCTATTGGTTTCTTTTTGGTTTAACTCATGTTTCTGATACGCTCAGCTACAATTGTACCAGTATTAACCAATGAAAGTCCAAATATTTTTTATTTACCTTTGGTTTATTATCAAAAGGCATGCACAAATCTATAAAAAATTACAATGAAAAATTCATTTCTTTTTAGTTTATTCTTGGTTTATTTCGTATATATGAGAAAGTTATATCTTGAATATTTTTGGTTTCCTATTGGTTTCCTTTTGGTTTATTTCATGTTTCTGATACCTCTTATACTTGCACAAATTCTGTATCCTTTTTTATTTATTTTACATTTAGAATACTTTTGGTTTACTTTAAGTTTCTGATTCGTCTTATACTTGCAGGAATGGCGTAATTAATTTTAATTTTCTTTTGGTATATTATACATGTATAAGACAGTTTACTTTTGGTTTCTTTTTTGTATATGAAACTCCTTATATTTACATTCACATCAATAAAATAATATTAATCAACTAATTTACCTTCTATTTTTTCAAATTTTTAGCAATCCAATTACAAATTTTTACTCAAAAATTAATATTTCAATAGCAATATATTAAATATAATAACTAAAATGCAAAAACTTATAAAACAACTGAACCAAATAATAAAATTTAAACTTTAAAAAAACATTAAATTTACATAAATTCATCCAAAAATATATAAACTTACAATAATCTTCAGAAATATGACATAAACAACTAAAAACCAAATCTATATGTCATTAAAATCAAACTACTCTAAATTTTCCTTTGTCCTTTGGCTTCAATCTTCTACGATATTCAAAATTACCATTACAAAAATTAGATTGCTTCCACTTCGCATAAGAATACAGGCTAACAGCATATCAATTTCTTATCTCTTCAATATTCATCTCCTTTGGAATCTCCAAGCCATGTAACAAGAACTCAGCGAAGGAAGCAACAAAAACACCGCAATCACTACAAAAAAAAATACATTAACAACATGCAAAATAAATATAAATAAATAAAATGCAGAGACTTACTTATTCTCTTGAAGTGGAAGATCATTAATAAAAATAACATCAAATGGATCAGTCGACTTCTTTGAAGAAAAAATTCCAGTATTAAAATCAATATCTTACCGAGAAGACCAGAAATCAAGAAGTTCAAGAAAAATTGGAAGCAAAACACTATAAGCTTCCATATTCTCAAAAGCCATCTTATCATGCTTCAGACTCCTCATAGAATCATACATAAATAAGCACCTTTCCTTGAAAGTCAACTTTCTCAATATCCAATGATTCTCTTTCACAATAAAAATAGGAAAGAGAACATGATCAACATCAAATCAAGCAGTATTACAGGCTAAGAAATACCCCAAAATATATTCAGTAGTATAGTGATTCACACCAACAACTGAAACATCCTTACCACTTCTTAAATATCTTTCATATAAACTTTGAAGACGTTGATCAAAAAGATTGTCTATAGTTATAAATCTTAAATAATTTTTAGAAAAAACTCTACCCTTCCTCCTCATATAGTAAAATAGAACATCTATATGCTGCAAATCAGAAAAAAATATAATCAATATATTTTCAGTATATAAAAATTGAATAATACAAATCTCAAACAATTATAGAAAATATAAAGAATAAAAACTTACAAGAGAAGACGGACAATGACCACAGTAATTTAAAGTATGAAACCAAGTCTTTCTTGTGATGATATCTCCTCCAAATTTAAAATCAGGAGAAATCAACTTGCCTGCATCAGAATAGAGCTTCTTCCTACAAGAAAAATAAAGTAAAATTTTTTTTTAAAAAAAAAGCCAAAAAGACCAAATAAACAAAAAATACTAAACATTCACCATCACACACTTATTTTTCTTTTTCAAGCCAACTTCGATCTAAAGATCGAATTCAGTATGCCTGTCAAACCTCAAAGGTTCTACAATATTCAAACTAAAAGGAATTAAATTCTTCAAGACAGAATATTCTTTCTTCTTATTTGAAACTTCCATGGAAGAGCCAAACTCAGTCACAAAAGGAAATTTCATTAAGTCAGTCAGTTTCACCTCCCTTTTCTTAGGAACAGGCATAACCAAATCACCCTTATCATCACACACATCAATATCACCCTAAAAAAGAGTCATACAAAACCGTATCAGAAACCAAAAAGCAACTAAAAAGAAACCAAAATAAAAATAAAAAGCTAAACTAATACAAATCAAAAATAAAAATAATCATACAAAAAACCATATCAAAAACTAATAATAAACAAAAAAGCAACAAAAATAAAACTAACAAACTAAACTGATACAAGTCATAATACAATAATCATACGAAAGCATATCAGAAACTAAAAAGCAAACAAAAAATAATAAACTTAAATAATAAAAAAAAAGTAAAGAAAAAACATACAAGTTCACCAGCCATTGCTCCAACAGCTCTAACAGCATTGCTGATAATATTAGCAACATCAATTAAAGCATCTTCTATATTCTTTTCATCATAATATAAAAATAACAAATTGCAAATAAAATCAGAAACTAAAAATAAAACATAAAGCAACCAAAAATAAATCCATAGTGAATAGAACGTATACAAAACAAGAATCACTGACAGTCTCAGCTACAACTCTAATAGATTTAGCAGCCTCAGAACACTAATCAATCACATCATCAGTTGCCTTCTCCCCTTAACATAAAATAATAAAAGAAAAAAAATAAAAAAAAGAACAAAAATAAGATCAGAAACCAAAAGTAAACTAAAAAGCAACAAAATAAATTTACAAAAAAATTAAAAAATACCACTTCAGGCACATCTGTAACATACAACTTTGACAGAAGGCTCAACAGTAGCAGAAGGATCATCATTTTTTGTATTTTCATTTTTTCCAACACCATCAGCACCATCTTTTCATTGCTATCATCATTTTTTTTTTGTTTTTATCTTCTACGTTAGAAGCAAAACCCCCATTAGCACCTCCTTCATATCATCATTTTTCTTAAAAATAAAAACAGTTTCTTCATCCTCCTCAATTTCTTCATTACCTTCCTCTTCTTCATCAACTTCTTTAACTTCTTTTTTTTCATCCCCACATGCATCAACACCTACATCTTCCTCCTTAATAAAAAAAATATTAACTCAAATGTCTTTCATATTCTTTTCATCATAACATAAAAATAACAAATGGTAAATAAAATCAGAAACCAAAAAGCAACCAAACTGAAACTTAAAAATAAACTAATACAAATAAAAAACAAAAACAACCACACAAAAAGCATATTAGAAACTAAAAAGCAGCCAAAAGGAAACCAATAAACTAACTAATATAAATCAAAAAAAAGAAACAATCATACAAAAAGCGTTTCAGAAACTAAAAATAAACCAAAAAGCAACCAAAAGGAAATCAACAAACTCAACTAATACAAATCAAAAACATAAACAATCATACAGGGCATATCAGAAACTAAAAATTCACCAAAATTAAACCAAAAAGAAACTAAGAAACTAAACTAACATAAATCAATATAAACAAATGATACTCAAAATAAAATACCATACCTTATCATCATCACACTCAGTGGCATGAATTCTAAATTTGTCAATTATTATGCTTAAACAGATAAATACAGTATCAAATTTCTTATCAATACTAGTTTTAAAAGTATTCAATTCCTGCGTCAATAAATCTTATTTATGAGAAATCTTCTTCAACTCATCAAAAACTGCACCAAAATACTTCGAAGAACCTTCACCAGTCTTTGAAATTGATGTATAACCAATAACTTTATCATCTGAATTTCCATCATGCTTTTCCTCACTTTTATCAAAAAGTTCAACCAAACGTAAATTTTTCTTCTCTTCATCAGTAGGGGAAAGATTTTTCAGCATTAACTATAAAAAAATATTAAAAATAAATAATAGAAAAAGAAAAAAACACAAAAATATAAACAAATAAACTAAAAGTTAAATTATTACCTTCTTTGAATACTCGGTGAAAATAACCCTCACAAGCATCTTAAAACCAGAATTAATACTGGAACTCCAATTAAGCAAACGAGAAATTTTTCCACCACTGAATTCATAAATCTTATCGACAATATAAGGACAGCATTTATAAAATCATACTTAAAAAATGTATAGAAAACTATTCAACCTATAAAAATAGCCATCTTGCTTCTTCTCCTTCCCACTTAATTTTCCCTTTAAAGACTCCAATGTAAAATAAAAAACATCCCTACTCCGACGATAATCATTATAAAAATCACAGTCAACAATATCAAAAGTTCATCGACTAACCAATCTATCTAAAGAAGAAGAAAATAAAAACAACTCAATGAAATACACTAAAGTAATCTTTAAACAATCGACATCACAATCCCAGCGTTTATGAAGAAAACATTCCTGCACTGATTGCTTGTTGATTTTTTTAATTCTACCAAAATACTTATTAATCAAACTATTTTATATAGAAAAAACACTCTTATAATCTCATGTACAATTAAGACCAGACATAAGAGCAAACTCAACAAAATCAAACTTTAATCTCCTACCATACATATCAAACCAACATGAAAATATATCAGGCTATTTCAACTCTCTCAACAAAATACAATGTATTAACTGACATTGCACTTCAAATTTTGGTAACTCAAGAAAATACCTAAAACAGGTACATCAAAATAAATCCAATTACTTCTCATTCAACACAGCCTTAATCTGAGCAATAACATTAAAAGACAAGCATCATACAATTTTGGTTGAAAAATAATCATTAACAGCCAACAAATGATCCCAATCCTATAAAATAATCAAAAGCAACAATATTCAGAAATGAAAAATAAACTAAACAGAAACCCTAAATAAAAAAAAGCCAAAAAAATCAAAATTACCTTGCAAGCTCCTTCATCCACTTTAACTTTTAATCTCTTTTTCGATTTCTCCTCACCTAAATTATGTACTTCAGAAGCCCTTTTCTTACTAAAATCACCAATATCCTTCTTCTGTTCAATATCAGAACCATCATCCTTCTTATCAAGTTTTTGTACCTTCTTAGCAATTGACTTCTTTGTCATTTTATCAAAACTAACTTTTTCCCTCTTTAATGGACGTTTCTTAGGGTTTTCACCTTTCTCAGTTAAAGAATGAGAAGATTTAGAACGGGTCTCTACCATTTCAGTTCAAAAACAAAATGAAAATAAAAAAGCAAAAGGAAAAATGAAAAGATGAAGAAGATAAGAACGGTTACACCAACATGTAAGTTGAAAACCGATGCTAAAGAGAACGTTTCTGAAACCGTTGATAACCAACAGAGGAGAAGGAGCAAGAATTGAAGTAAGACAAATAGGTAATAAAAAAAAGAGCATACGGGTAATAAAAATAGGACACGGAGGTAATTTCTCAAAAGTTGGAGTATTTAAGTTAAAAAGGTTAAAAAGGAGGGTATTTGTATATATTTCCCATAAATCAACACATAAACGTCTGGAGGTAAATGCTCAATTATGAAGGAGGACACAGCTCAAACTTTGAGCTTAATGACTTTAAAATTCAGGATTTAATATATATATATATATATATATATATATATATATATATTCTATTTTATTTTGTTAAAAGTACCTATTTTTAATTGAATTTATTTCTATTTTATCTATTATAAATCAAATTAGATAATATAATTGTATAAACCTTATTATATTTAAATTCAATAGGTAAAATTTTAACTCTAATGTAGTTAAAAGTATTTTTTTTCTATTCTAACTAGGTTAATTTATATTTTATTTTATTAAAAAGAATAATAATTAATAAATAAAATGTAATTCCAATTTAATTAAAAAGTATATTCTCCTATTTTGATTAAGTAAATTTCTATTTTATTATAATTAAGTTTTTTTTTTTTTGAGGAAAACATGGAATAACATTAAAAAGAATCGGAAGCCAACACATTACAAATAAAGTCTGGTGGAGAATGACACTAGAACCTAGGACCAGACATAGACAGTGAAGCCTTAGACAACCTATCAGCTACACTATTCGCTGGTCTTTTAGCAAACTTAACAACTAGAAGCTCAAAATGAGAAGACAAGCTTCGACAGTCATCAAGAACTACTTCTAAATAGTTAGGATAAGCCTCATTAGAATTAAAAGCATTGACAGCCAACAACGGATCAGGCTCAACCTCAGCCTTAAGGACCTCATTTGACTTTAACCAGCTCAAAGCTTCTCTTATGCCTATCGCTTCCGGCAACAGAGAATCAAAAATGCCCACCGAAGGAATGCAGGCAGCAGTGATGAACTGACCTTGAGAATCCTGAGCCACCCACCCCAACCCAGCACGATGAGTCGGAATCAAAATAGCAACATCAATGTTAATTTTAACAATACATGAGCTTGGAGCCACCCATTTCACAATCGAACTGAGCACAGAAAAAGAAGCAACTGGACACGGAGAAGGATTAATATCAATTCTGCATCTGGCCTGTTTCCATTGAGAAAACATGTTAAAAGCCAAACACGAGATAGCAGCAGTAGACATAAGACTTCCTTCCCAATTGGATTTATTCCTGTTATACCAAATCGCCCAGACCACCATCATAACCTGACAAATCTACTTTGAAGAAAATCTAGGAAAAAACTTGTTAACCCATAGCATAGGCGAGGTTACATCACCTATGGAAAGATTGAGGTGAGAGACTTCCCAATACTGATAAATAACTATGCAATCAAAAATAGCATGCATCACCATCTCCTCCACTTCACCACAGACCGGACAATACTGGTCAACTAAAACACAACGACGATGGAGATTCCCATGCGTAGGAAGGATATTTCTAATAAAATGCTAGAAGAGAACTTTAACCTTCCCCGGAATAAGAACTCGCCATATTTTATGCCAAGCAATAGGCTGGCTTAAAGAGGTTCCATATCTAGAAAGGATCTTGTAAGCACTTTTAATCGAAAAAACACCCTTATGGTCATCTAGCCAGAAAAGAACATCTGATTGAGGTCTTCGAGGCATTGGTAGATTTAGGATAACATCTCGATCCTCTCTAGTAAACAATATATTCACCAAAACTTCATCCCATCGAAATAGGCTAGGAACAAGCAAATCTTTCATAAACATATTATGTAACACCAGAGAATTAATAGTGCCAATATAATTATTCACTGGCCTAGGAAGCCAAGGGTCTCTAGTTACAGCAATACCACTCCTATCTCCAATTCTCTAGCAAACATTAGATCTAAGGACCTTTTGCCCATAATGCTTCACCATACGAAGCTGGGATTACTCCCAATATCTGCACCAAGGAAAGACCCGTGAGGGAAGTAGCGAGCCTTAAACACTCTACTCACCAGGGAGCTCCGATTTGTCAAAAAGTGCCATCCCGTCTTAGCCAAAAGAGATACATTGAAAAGATGAATCTATTTAAAACTTAATCCACCTTTAGACTTAGACTCACAAAGTCTTAACCACGATAACCAATGTAAACTCCGACCACCATCCACCTTTAAACCCTACCAAAATGAATTCAATATCTTCTTAATCTCTTCACACAAAGCAAAAGGAAACAGGAAGATACTCACAGTGTAGTTAGGGACAACTTAAAGAATTGACCTGATCAACACCTCTCTACCAGCCTTCGAGAGCTTCTTACCATGCCAACTCTGGATTTTAGCCCATACGTAATCCTTAAGGAAACTCAACATAGATCGCTTACTTCACCTAACTATAGCAGGTAACCCCAAATAATTATACTGATCACCATATTCGGCTACCTGAAGGAGATCGCAAACCGGTTGTCTTCTATCACCATCTACATTCGTGCTGAAATAAATAGATGATTTATGATAGTTAATTTTTTGCCCTGAAGCTTTTTCATATAAACTAAAAATCTCTTAGCAACATGACATTCACTCTCATTAGCCTTGAAAAAAAAACTATCATTGGTAAAAAAGAGCAAAGAGACCTTAGGAGCTCCTCTTGCCACTTTACAACCATGTAAAAGACCAACACCCACTATATTCTATAATAAGCTAGGCAACCTCTGGGCACATAAAATGAAGAGGTAAGAGGATAGGGGGTCCCCTTGCCTTAGCCCTCGCGATAGGATAATAGGACCAAGATGCTCAGAGTCCTTAAAAACAAAGTACCTTACAGAGGTAACACATATGGCTATACACTTAATCCATAAATAATGAAACCCTATCCGATATAGCATAACAACTAGAAACTGCCACTCCAGATGATCATATACTTTGGACATATCCACTTTGAGAGCACCGTAACCTTTTTTACCCTGACTTTTCCTCTTAAGATAGTGCATTGATTCAGCAGCAATAAGGATGTTATCAAAGATAAGTCGACCTTTAATGAAAGCACTTTGATCCTCCGAAATTATAGAAGGCAACACATACTGAAGTCGATTAGCTAGAATCTTAGCTACGATTTTATAGAAAACATTATAAAGAGAGATCAGTCGGAGGTCACCCATCTTTGCTGGCTGCTTCTTCTTTGGGATTAAAACTATAATAGTATCATTCAACCCTTCAGGTAAGGAACCATCCCTCAATATATCAAGACATGCTTTTGTAACATCCTCACCCACAATGTTCCAGAATTTTTGATAAAATCCTGGGTTCATACCATCAAGTTCAAGACTTTTATTAGGAAGCATACTGAAAAGACCATCCTTGACTTCCTTATGTGAAAAAGAGGCTATCAAAGCTTCATTTTGATCTCTAGAAATGGTCGCCTGAACACAACTAAGCACCCTGGCTGCATCACTACCCTCATATCGAAATAACCTTATGAAGTACTCAATAACCATATCCTCAAGACCAGAACCCTATTTCTTCCAACGCCCGCTTGAATCCTTGAGCTGCTTGAAGTTATTCAGTTTCTTCCTCTCAAAAGCACACGTATGGAAGAATTTAGTGTTCATATGCCATTCTTTTAACTAAAACAGCTTTGCTCTTTGACTCTAAAATAATTCTTGCTGGGCTAAAAGATCAAAATATTCCATCTGGGCTGAAGTAAAGTCCAATTGACTGCCAACATCTTGACCATTCCTTAATCGACGGATTTTATCTTTACAAACACCCAATCTATGCTTAAAAGATTTATGAAGGTTCGGTCCCCATCTCTATAAGGCCCAACCATAACCTTTGATTTTAGCTTGAATATCATTATAATTATTCTGACACCAACTATCTTCCACCATTTTGCCACACTTAGACTCACTAAGCTACCACTTTTTAAAATGAAACCGAGCCTTATGTCGGGTAGGATTGGAGGTCTCCGGTAAAACCAAAATTAGAAAATGGTATGAAGATGTTACCTCTAAATTAAGGATAATAGCCTACTAAAAACTCTCAGTCCAACTACGGGTCAAGTCGTTAAGACCACATAGAGCTATAGTCTCTTAGAACCCTTTAGGCAGGTGAGAAGGATGAGGGTGGCAACCATGTTTCTCATTGCTTACTAATAAATCAATAAAGTCATCTACTATGCACTAAGGCAAATCAGATTTATTCAATAGCTGAATTAGGAGGTTCCATGATTCCCGAAGCTGCGATCTCTCCGGCATCCCATAGAAACCAATAAGACGCCAAGGTCTCTGATTAGAAAGAGAAACAATCATGTCAATATGGTTTTTAGAATAACTCAAAAGTAAACAAGATCCAACATGCTTCTAAATAAAACCAAGGCCACCACTATGGCCCAAACTACTAACACCAAAATAACCAGCAAAACCTAATTTATTTTTAATAGAATAAATACGATTAGCATTACAAAGAGTTTCTATAAGAAAAATAAAAGCAATTTCATTATCCTTAACTAAGGCCTGGAGCAAAGGAACTGTTCGTGGGTTACCCAGCCCACGACAGTTCCAGCTCAAAGTAGTCATGGTGATGGATGGGTCTAGAACTATAACCCACCAATTGTAACCAATTGCAAGTTTTTTGAGCCTATTATTTGATCAAGCCCACAGATAACTCCCAAACTATCTTTCTGTATAACTTCCACATCCACATAGCTAGTTGTCCTTCTCCTTTTGGAATCCACAATGATTAAAGAATCATTAATTCCAGAATTTTTCAACCCATCATCACGTACTTGAGCACCTTTTATACTGTCCATTACCATAAGAGGAAAAACTACCATAGGATAATGTCCTTTTGATATTGCACTATTTTCTTTCGTGGAGCAGAGTAATGGGTGGGAATAATGTTTCTTAGTGCCAGTAATCTTGCCACCTTTAATGGCCATAATTTTATTCCCCTTACCATTTTTAGACACCGATTCATCACCATTACCTGAGCTTCTTATCAAAACAGACTGGTTACGATTCTTCCCAACTGTAGAATGGATAAACAGCGCTTCATCCGCATCCTTTCTCCCTGTACGAAGCCACTGATCCCCTATAGTAAGCTGTTGTTGTTGGCATCTACTAAGAGCCTGAATCGATGCTCCATAAGGGGTTTCCCGTACTGTATTACCTCCCTTACTAGTCACTGGACAAAAGTGTTCATTATGACCCATAATACCACAGTAGAAACAAAATATAGGGAGTCATTCATATTTGAATGAAATTCAGACCTAGTAAAGTCCAGGTTTCCTAATCTTCATGCCAGTTTTCAATGGACTCCTCACATCAATCAATACATGAACCCATAAGAAGTGTTTCCATGAACTCTAAAAATTATCCTCACATCAATCAATACATGAACCCATAAGAAGTGTTTCCATGAACTCTAAAAATTATTGGGATCAGACTCAAGAAAAGACCTAATATAGTTACCAACTGCCATACAAACCTTTTTCGATAAATATCTGAACGGAACGTCATAAACTTGCACCCATAATGGCACCTCAATCAGCTCCATACCCTATGGTTAATCATTGATCGACAACCTCTTTATTATCAATAAATGGCTATCAAAAGTTCACGGACCAGAATCGTACACTTTTGTGAAGTTTTTCTCTGCATAAAACTCGAAAAGAAATAAATATGGTGTAATACTTCTGACCAACAGTACTCCTTTCTCCGATTTCTAAATAGATGCTAAAGTTTGCTTCATGGCTATGAAGTTTATATTTCTATCAGTAAGAAATCGGCCTACAAAGCACCACCTACCTTCTTGAGCTCCATCCTCATTCACTACATCGTCCTCAATAACAGTACTAGAATTATCATCATCGGCCAAGGCTAAAAGTTTAAATCTTTCCATAGGGAAAGATAAAAGAATGAAACTCTGTAAAGATACAAAGAGAAAATGGAACCTTTGGAACCAAAGTCTAGAGTAGACAAATCCCACAATTAATGCACCTTTATTTCAGTTCAAATGTTAACAGCTTAAAGATGTTCCATATTTACTGCTGACTAGTGATACACATGCATATTGATATGATAATAATTTGCAAGTCAATTTATAAAAAAAAAAAGATAACATACATTTATTGTATCATTTAATCATATAGAAGAGCTCTTTAAACGAAATAATTATTCAAAAGAAAACAAAAAGAGCTCTTTATTATTGTAATTAAGTGTACTTGTATTTTATTATGTTGAAAATACCTCCAATCCATCGATAGGTTCTCAGGCAACCCTCCTTCGTTGCGGTTAACATTGCCAATTTCAAAGAGAATGCTTAACCACAGCCCTTCCTCTGCCGCCTTTTTAGCTCTATACCACTTGCAAACTAGAAAGTTAAAAAAAAATTTCTGAGAATCAGGAAGCTTAGAGGGGATTTTTTTTCAAGAGAAGCTCATTGAGGAGAAGAGTTTTGGGTTTTGGGTTTTGATTATGGAGTCTTTATCATTAGTAGGAGTTAGGCTATTAAGACTTTAACTTATTGTTGAAATTTTTGGGGTTGACAATGGTGATGGCATTTATGTTATGTATAGACAAAATAGCACTTTTACTATTTTAAAACAGAATTTATCGATTTAAAAAGGAAATTAGAAACGAAAATATGTTTATTAAATTTTAAAATAGGCAAGTCTTTTTTTAGTTTTATATTTGACACAATTAGCTATGTGCAATGTTAGGATGATAACTTAATTGATCGCTTGGTCACATTTTGTTACTTTTTCCATGTTTAATTTTGAAATATGGATCTCATAAATTTATTTTGTATGATGCATCTTTTGAAAATTTCAATAGTATATTCTTCTATATTTTTTTTTACCATGTCTTCTATTTTATGAAAAAAATACTAACTATTAAATTTTGTGTATGCATTAAGATTATGTGAAATTATTAATGTAATTTTTATGCAAGCATATTTTTATCAATAATCAATTGTGGATTATTAAAACTATTGAATAATATTTCATGTAAATTAATATAATCAATTATCTAACTAGAAATTAAAAATATTACAAAAAAAATTAAAAATTAGAAACGGACTACAAATTCCATTTCAAAATTAATGATGGAGAGCATGTAAATATTTTTGTAAAGTAGGAATAGTAAATTTGTTTCCAATCCGTTTCTAAATTAGAAACGGATTGACTATTGTTGCTAAAATAGAAATGAAATCTATTTCTAAACATACAACTCTCCAATTTTATAATTCGTTTCTAAATTAGAAATGGAAACTGTTTCTAAATTATAAACAAACTGTTTCAATTTCTATTTTAGAAACGGATTAATTCTATTGCAATTCCGTTTTTAATTACAAAATGAAAATAAAATTTTGTTTCTAATGTGATTTCCAACAAGTGTTTTACCAACTATCTATTTCCGTTTCTAAATTCGTTTCTAACCTTATTAGAAAGAATTTTAAATATTTAGAAACGAAAAAATCTGTTTTTAAACTGCTTTTTTCTTGTAGTGTTTTAAATCTTTTTATTATAGTTTACTAAGGATAATTATGTTTATTAAATTTTTATTATTTAAGTATTAACTAAAATTAAAAGTACTACATATACTTATTTTAAAGTAGAGAATAATATTAAATTAAAAAATAAATGGTGTATAATTTTTCAAGAAAATTTATGAAAATTATAATTATATTTACTAACATTGTAATATTAAATTGTCATGTGTACAAAATGTATATTACTTTTATTATTTTTAAAAATTTTATTAAAATTTAATATGGAAATAATTAATAATTTTTAATTATATTATGATTAGTAATGATCATAAATATTTTTAGAAAATATTATACAAAATGTTTTTAGATTAGAGTAAAATGTTGAAGGAGTGTGGTATAATCATTTTAAAAAAATTATTAAAATTATAATAATTAATAGCTCTGTTAAATTGGTAATATTGAATTTCTATATAGACAAAATAATACATTTTATTATTTCTAAAAATTTTATTAAATTAAAGAAAATAATTAAATTAAATTAAAAATTTTTATGCATCCAATAATCTATTAAAATCATGAGTAAAAAAATAGTGCATTGGATTTTTTGATAGTAATATTTATGTTATATAGGGAAAATAATAATTTTATTGTTTTTGGGTGATTTATTAAATTTAATAAGAAAATAATAAAAATTAAATTAATTAAAATTTTTTGTTATGTAATTATTAACTAAATAGAATATATTTCGTGAAATTATTTTTAAAGTGGACAAAAATATTAATAATTAATTAATAAATTTTAATTATCTTATTATTAATCACTAACAATTTACCATAATTTTTTAAAAAATATTATAAAGATTTATCATTAATTATAGCTATATTTAAAAAAAATATATTATATAAAATTATTTTAAAATAAAGAAAAGTATTAATATTAAAATGTTAAAAGAGTGTTATATAATTTATCAAATAAAAATTTTATTATGATTATAATAAATTATAACTTTGTTAATTTTGTAATATTAGATAGGTATATGGATAAAATAATAATTTTATTATATCTTAATTTTATTAAATTTTAGTTTAATAAAAATTAAAATTTAATAAGAAAATAATTCAAGTTATATTAATTAAAACTTTTTATTATTCAATTATTAACTAAAATTAAAAATGTTATATGTATAACATCTGTGTTCTCGAAAATTAGTTGATAGAATGAAAAGTTAAAATTGAATATAATTGAGTATTATTATTTTTGTGTAAAATTGATATGGAAGATATAATGAGGATAAAATCAAGTTTAGAAATTTGGATATAATTGAAAAAGATCAAAGATCAAATTGAAAAAAGAAAGTGGTATAAGGGCTTATGTGTGATGTGTTAAAAACTTTAAGGATAAAAAAAAAGAGCTGCATTTTTTAAAGCAGAAGAAAAAGAAAGAAAAGAAAAGGAGGAAGTTGTTTTTGAAGAAAAAGAAGAAAGAGGAGAAGATTACTGTAGCTAGGGTTTTCTACCATCAAAAATTTAGAGAAGCAAGTGTTGAAATCTTATGAGTGGTCTTCTCCTTATACTCTTTCTTTGTTCTAACTCAAAAATTTTGGAGTTTTGATGTTTTTGAGAAATGTTGTTTTGATTTAAGAGTATAAAGTATGATATACACATCAAATGTATGTTATAAATATGTTACAGTGGATAAAATATTTTGTTGTAGTATGTTATAAAACAATTTGGTTGAGGTGAATTTGATTTTTATTGTAATTCTATTATTTCTGAGTGTAATATGCCTTTGTAAGTTAATTAGGCGACGCCTCAACAAGTAGAGAAGGAGCCTCAATATTAAGGCGACGCCTTAATTAGTACTGAGGAGGTGTCTTAGTACAGAGACGGTGCCTTAGTAGCATTAAGGCGATGCCACAGTACTAAGGAGACGCCTTTGTAGTCAGAGTCTACAATTAAATGGAGTTTAATGTAAACTTTTAGAACTTAATCTCAACCGAAAACATGTATAAACACACATAAATACCAGAATTACTATAATTTACTCAAAATGGGTTAAATAGAACATGTTTATCAAAATTATGTGAAATTGAATTATAAACATAAAGAGTAATGTGGATTCTCTACTTCTCAAAGTAAAGTAGTAGGTGAGAAGTTAATACATAAGCTCGATAATGAATGCAAATGAGATGAAATTCTAATCAACTTTTATATTTTAAGGTTGACGATTATCAGTGATAACATTTCAAAGTATGAGATCATTTGATAAACTTTTAAGTCTCAAACACATAGACTAAAATCATATTTAATGTTATGCCAAACTAAAAAAATATTAAATTAAACATACAAAAATAAATCAAAGCAAATGACAAAATATTAAATTAAACATACAGAAATAAATCAAAGCAAATGACATATTCCAAATGATAGTGGAATTGAATTGTTGTAAGTTGATAATGCAATATTGAAATAAAAATGCATATATATATATATATATATATAGATATATGTTTTTGAGTACTATTGAGAGTAAGTTGACCAACCTAATGATAACTATTTTTGGGACAGCGCATGAATTCAGAGATGTCTTTGGGGCGAATCTATGCGGTTGATAAGTATGCATACGAATTTATTGAGAACTGATATGTTGAAATACAGTCAGTGTGGATTGTGATATTGACTTGAGTTTCGATACCGAGATTTTTGATATGTGGATCACAGTGTTATGTAAGAGTAATATTATGATATGTTGAGATTGTATATTATACAATAAATATTTATGAACATGAAACGAGCTTGTAAGTTCAGTAAAGTATAAAATACAACATAAAGAATGTGACGAACAAATTATGAAAAATCAGAATTTAGAAAGAGAAAATTTGTTAATGTACAACGAACATTTGTACAAAAGAAATTTCAATATTGAATTCAAAAATATTATTATGTTGTCAATAATAAGAACTGAAATGAAAATAAGTTCTTCATTTATCGGGACTCGTTAATAATTTGAATATTCTAATTTTATGCTATTTTCATTACTTATTATTGTTTTATCTATTGCATCATTGCTTGTGAGATCCTTGATAGTTAGATAATATTGTTATTTCTTTTCCACTCATTGGGTAATTTTTTTATGAAATTACTCACACTCATTTATTTGTAGAATTATTTTTAATATAGGTATATGGTATCTGTAGAGTTAGCACTTGGGAGATATGGTAGTGCAGTGAGCCATGATAACCTATGAGATTGCAGAGGCGGAGACCTTGGTAAAGTATACAGTGTGTCATAATGAGGATGCTGATTTGACTTTCCGAGTTTCGGTGGAGCCTATAGGATTTTATTATTAACAATCAAGTCCTTAGAATTACTAAAATAATTCAATTAAACTTATTAAAAATTTTAAAATTATATACATTTTATATAATGGAAATGTCAGTCATCTATTTCTAATAGATTTATAATACTAAAATTATATCATATTTTAATTGTTCGTGAAATATTTATATAATTAATACATTAATACAACAAAAATCAATATATAATAAATTTTTTAATCAATATAAAAATACATGATTTATTTAATAAATAAAATTCTAGTGAAAAATATAATATTTTTCAAATAAAAATATTATCTTATACAGTCATCTCCCTTGCAAGTAATGTTCAATAAATTAATAATTTTAAATAAATAAAATATTAATTTACTATAATATTATCTTTAAACTTATAAAATTTAAATTTATATTATTACTAGTAAATATTTTTATTATCATCAAATAATTTAGATTCTCTCATTATTGAAAAATATAACAAACCTTAATAATATTTGAAAAATATACAAGTTATAATTAAATAATTATGATCGGTGTTAAAATTATTTTAAAATTTTTAAAATAAATATATAATTATATAAAAATAATATATCAATTAGTTATTTTAAATTAGGCAGAAATTATAAAGATATTTTGATAAATATGATAAACTTTATATGGGTAAATATAATTTATTGTATTTTATTTACTAAATAGCTTATGAATCTTTTTAATTAGTTAAGGTTTTATCATGTATTATTTTTTCCATTCATATATTTTAATTGTATAAATATTTAATAAACAATTAAAATCTACACATTTTATTATAAGTATTTTTATAATTTTTACAATTATATATATATATTTAATATTGTAATTTATAAAAAATAAATGACCTACATTTCAATTAGATAAAAATGTTGAAAATATATAATTTTTAAAATTTTAATAAATTTAATTGAGTTATTTTAGTAATTTTAAGGATTTATTGATAAAATAAAATTATAGAGATTGAATAGAAAATTTTTAAAATTATAAGAATTGAACTGGATTTTTTTAATTGCCGTTATCTTCTTCCGTCCAATAAGAGCTCAATGTGCCGAAAAATGAAAGTGTAGGGGTAATGTGTCAAAATAAAAATGCAATGGCACAATGTTAAAAAAAGTTAGAAGTACATGGACCTCAAAATGCCTTTTTCCTTTGGTTTTCAATGGATTTATCTTAACTAATTTTTATTATGTAATAGATGATGTCAAAGGAAAATTTAAAAATGAAAAGAATATTCAAGAAAGACCAAATCGTTGGCTTTAATTTTAATAGAGAATGAAATGGTGTTGAGTGCATTATTGATGTCTTTTTTTATCGTAGAGAATGGAGGACAATCTTTTTGTCAAAAGATTTATTTGAATTTATAAGGCTTGAGAATGAATTTGATCAGGCGTGTCTATTAAAATACACTTCTCATTTGAGTTTAAAATCATTATATAGAAGTTGCAATCTTGAAAGCCAGCGGTGACTGAATTGCATATATGAATTTTATTTAATACTTTGTAGTTTATTATATGTTGTTGATTAACTAAGAGATACATCTAAATATTTAATTCTTCTTATCAATTAGACCTAACTTGGTTGGTTTTTTTTACACTGTATTTAGTTTGATGAATAAGAACGATTTCGAATTCATCAATTAATATTTAAGCCTTGCTTGGTTGGTGGTAATGTAATAGAATGTAATGAGTAAAGTAATGAAATTGAAAATGCAATGAAATGGAATGTATTTATCATTCCATTACCGTGTTTGGTTACATGAGTTTTAAAACAAATGTAATATAATGAGTATTACATTTTTATGTTTTGTTATATTATTTTCATATAATGTAATGTAATGACTTTTTTTTAAAAAAATTTATCTTTAATTTTTTAAATTTATAATTTATCTATTATTAATATAATATAATAATATCAGGTAAAAATTAAATTTAAATTATTAAATAATTTTTCAATAAAAATAATTAAAATTTACTCAAATAATTTTTAATTTTTAAATAAAATATGTGTTTGTTTTATGCATGTTTACGTTGGTTGATTACATATGTACTTTCCATAAGTGGTAATGTTTATTGATTATTATATGTTCATACATGTTAATAAAACATGGTGGGGATTTTTTTCTTTTACTCCTATAGTAAATCCAGGTTGTTATAATAAGTGTTATAACCTCTGCAGATCACCTCCTTATCAAGGAGGTTCCTCCCGTCGTACACTACAACAAATCTATGTTTTAGTGACAATTTTTTTATTGTCACAAAGATTATTGTCACGAAAAATAGATAATACGTGACAATATTTTTTACTTAGTTACAAAATATAATTTATTGATTAGTAAAAAAAATAAATGACAATATTTTATTCTATTGTCACAAAAAAATTTTAACTTTTAAAAAAAACTTAATGAAATATTGTCACAAAAATAACATTAATATTTGGTTCTATTTTTAGTGATAATTTTTTAATTGTCATAAAAACTACTGTCACGAAAAATAGACAATACGTGACAAGATTTTTGACCTATTCACAAAT
>CATIWO010190667.1:0-11942 GCA_949673435.1 Macaranga tanarius
TTGCTAATTTTCTCTTTTTTATGTTGTTGTAGACAAAGAATGGTAAATTTTCTATTATTTCTTTTTGTTTCTTGTTATTTTTTTTGTTTCTTTTTTATTTAATTTATACATTTTAAGTAACTTAATTTTTTATTCTAAATAATAATTTTTTTTTAAATTTTGATACTTACTATTATTTAGAATATAAAAATTAGACTAATTAAATAAAAAAATTACCCATAGTCTTCAATAATTATTTAGAATTTAGAAATTAAACTAATTAAAGTAAAAATTACCCATAGTATTTGTTAGGTCCGTTAGGCTACTCAAGAGGGGGGGGGGGGGTGAATTGAGCTTTTCAAACTATTTCGAAAACTGAAACTAATTTTACAGACTAAAACTAAAATTCAAAAGCTGACAACAGAACACAGATTTAAAAGCCTTATGAATACAATTTTGATTTTAAGAGTGCCATTTTTATGAATCAACTTAAAACAAATACAAACTGAAAGCAAATTAAATAAGTTGGTCTATTTTTGCAAGCATCATAACAACACATGAGAAAATAAAGAGATAAAGGAGAAATCAACACACATAAGATTTTATCGTAGTTCGGCTCCACATGCCTACATCCACTCCCCAAAAACTCACCCTTGAGATTTTTCACTAGTTAAAGTGATCTCTTTTTAATGGTAAGAGACAAACCATTTACAGCCTTAGTACTACCCTTTCCTAAGCTGCTGCCCACACTGGTTTTCTAGCTCCAGTAACTAATCCCAACTGGTCTTTCCCAAACAGCTCCAGCAAATTATATACAACATTAGTTTTTCCTAGATCTAGTAACTCTGCAAACTATTTTTAATTAACTCCAGTAACTATGCACCCATTTCCCTCTAAATGGTGCTTTCAACGTTTCAAGAACAAGATGAAGATATGTGTTTATCTCTCTCACTTAAGCAAAGATGATACACATGAAGCCTATGGACAAGTATAGAGAAGATGACTATCAAGGAAGCTCAAAGATGATTTTTAAAACATGAACATGCAGCTCCAGTAACCATATTTTTTAGTGAAGATGAAGAAACTCAACAGCTCTGAAAAACTCTCTCAATTCTTGCTTTCTCTTACACACACCTTAGAATGAGCAAATGAGAAAAAAATGAATTTATATGTCCTCAATGGTTGCCTTAATTTTTAGATGACATGATGTGTAATTTGAAATATGAAAACATTAAAATTACTAAGCCTGTAATAAGCAACAAGTTCTTTTTGTCTCCAAAAACTGTGCAGGTTAGTTTTAGGCAATAAATCAGGCTTTTGATAAGAATCAGAGTCAACTTTCCAAATCAGGCTATGCACAGAAGTTTCTTTTTTTTATCACATATGAACTTTTTGCTATTTTGGTGCGATGAAACTTTGATACCCGGAAAAACATGCTTTGTTTCTTTCTTGATATATAAAAAGTTGTAAACATTGGTCCACTCAAAAAATCAACTTTTCCACTAAAATCTTTTACCAAACAATTTAAAATATGCATAAAAACATTTTTGGCAATGCAAGAAAACTCTTTTTTATTTTTCAAATGACTTTATGCAAATTAGACATAAAAAGATAAAATAATTGAGCTTCCAAGAAAAGTCACTTGACTCAACTATCCTCATAATAATTTTTTGATTACCAATTTGCCCTTCAATTCTCTACTTAGACTTGAGCACTTTTCATGGGCTTGAATTTGTTGAATTGTGGCCTTTGGACTTGATCAACACATTGTTTTCAACTTTTATGGCCCTTTTTATTTCATAAATTACTTGAAACAAATTAGTACCCAATTTTTATTAATTACTTATTATTATCAAAATTGAGGTTATAACCTTTAGTCAACAATCTTCCCCTTTTTGATAATGACAAAACCTTGATAAAAATTTTACAAATAAAATTCAAGTAATGTGATATTGATGAATGCTATAATATGCAATGAAAAATTTGCTCCCCCTTAATCTATGCATAAAATAAAACAATGCTCCCCCTTAGTCTATGCTTAATAAAAAAGAAAGGTTTTCCAAGATTTCTGCAGACAGCTATTGGACTGATAAGAATATTAAAGAGAAATTAAAAATTTTAGCACAAGTCTAACACGCTAATTTTATCATTAAGCTAATGTGGTCAGGATAATTACTGCAGAATTAAGCACAAAAGGTTCTACTCATTGAACAAGCTATCAAAAAAAGATCAAGTGAGAAAGAATCACAAGACAATGAGCAGAAATCAATAGCAAGAAAATAGATATCCAAGATATAGGTAAAGCAACACTAATGCATCACAAGAGTTCATAAGCATATCAAGTCAACACTAATGCATAAGCAAAACAACACTAATGCATCACAAGAGTTCACAAGCATATCAAGTAGTTCAATAATAGCATAATCAATAAAACACAAACTACTACTACCACTCCCCCTTTTTGTCAGTAGCAAAAAGGATCATAGTAAAAGTATAAAGGGGGTAGGAGTAAAGTCAACATAAACACATAAAGTAAAAGTAAAAGGTCCAAAAAGCTAAAATAGTAACATAACAAGAGTTAACTAAAAGTTCTGTGAAGCTAAGTGGACCTAAACATCCTCGAGCTTATCCTTGGAGCCAACATCTCCGGGTTTGACTGGATTAGAATGAAGGACAGAACTAGCACAAGTAAAGTGCTTTCGAGGAGGAGGAGGCTTAGAAGAAGGAGCTTTAGGCTTTGGAACACTAGGCTTGGTGGAGACACTTGGCTTGGTGGCAGCATGTGGCTCAGAAGCAGCAGGTGCATGAGTTGAAACCGGAGGTAAAACTGGATACTGAGTAAGAGGTCGAGTGCATGCTCTAGAGGAATCAGGAGGCTGTACTTCAACTATGAATGCAGACAAGGCCAACTTGCAAGAGAGAATGAAGTCGTCAAGTAAACGGGTCATTGTATTAATTGACTTTGCCTTAGCAACTTCCAAAGACTTATATTTAACAACTTTGGCCAAATACAGTAAAGGATCAGGAGTACTACTTGCTGGATGGTCTTCATATGCTAATTTTTGTGGGAAAGCAGGTTTGGGTGAAGAAGCTAATTTTTTAGGTGAGACCGATTTTTGAGGTGAAACTGATTTTGGTGTAAGGTTCAGGTTTAGGAGCTGATTTTCTGAGAAAGAGTTTTCTGAGGCTGATTTCTCGGTGGAGCTGATTTCATTTTTCTGTGATAAAGCACTTGAGTCTGAATCACTTTCTGATGAGGTAGAGCTTTTGACACTTGCAGATTTTTCAGTACTACTTTCTCCCTCACTGATTTCAACTTCCTTCTTTTTCTTCATTTGCATTCGCTTAATTTTTAACACAAAGCTTTTGAAGATTATTTCAGAGTCACCAACGGTGGTATACACCTTATCATCCAACACAACTTTCAAATGCCCAAATAGGGGAGTGAGAGTCATAACATAGGGCAAACCCTTTGCTTTTATAACACTTGCCATAAAGGTCATCATAAGATAGCACAAGTTAACCCGCTTGCCATTCATAAGGTGCCACAAAAGATAGAGTTCGATGCTGCTTACATAATCAAAACTCTCTACTTTCAATGCCAAGTAGTGGGTGAGAAATTTATGGCCAATCCGCAAGCTAGTAGGTAAGGTGGCAGAACTGACATTCTCAGACTCCTTCATCTTTGTATTCCTAGTAATTTCTCTTTCGAACTTATTTTCAACAAACTCCTCCACTTTCTTAAGATCGGCCTTCTTTGATATCTTTGCACCTTTGTTAGATATTTTGTATGCCTTTGCAAAATCATTTAGGGAAATAGTGTAGACTCTACCTTTCAGAATCACCTTGATTTTCTCCTTATCAACCACTTGAACCAACCTATAAGATTATCGGACCAAGTTTTCATAGACAACCGATTTCAATTTGATAAAATTGACCATTTTTGCTTTTCAAACCATTCTCTAAACAAAAAATATTTGCCCTTAAAATAGACCCAATCAATTGTCTTCGGTGGAATGATCTTGTTTGAAGAAAGCTTGAGTTCTATTCCTTTGGCTTTCATAATTTTTCCCTTCTCTTCATTGCGTTTTGACTCGGTTGATGTCTCCTTTTTTAATCCCCCTCCTGATTCTGTCTTTGGCTTCTTCTTTTTTTGATCGAGATCGCTTGACGATGAGGAAGTCGACCGTTTGCCCATTTTTTTTATTTTGGGTGCTAGAAATGAAAGATGGTTTCGGATTACAGAGGAGAGGTAGAAGCTATTTTAGGGTTTCAAGGAAGAAGATAAATGAAAGTGAAAAATAAAAAAGTTAAATGAGTGGTTAAGAGGGAAGTGAACGGTTACTAAGAGAGGACACATCTAAAAAGAAATAATAAAAGAAAGGGGTGAGCGGTTAGCCGGTTACCAAGAAGGGCACGTCTGTCAATAGGAAGAAATAATAAAAAAATTATCTTGCATAAATACCCGTAGATATAAGCTCCAAAATCAAAACTCAAGGAAGTTAAAGTGTACAAGTTAACTAAAAGAACTAAAAGTTAATTCTTGTCTTCTCACGCATGCCTATAAAGTCCTTTTATTTACTATATATGTCAATTTTGGTCTTTATCCAATGGATAGTTATAGAGACTTGCGGTTATCAAGGTGAAAAGAAGAGACATGATTACTAGAAGCACTTTTTGAATTTTAAAAGTTTTGTTTGACCCAATAATCCATGGAAACAAAAACTAAACAATAAAAAAAACATAGCAAGCAACCATTATAGTATGTGATGGTTACCAAGAAAAAGGTTAGCATGATAATAAAGGACACTTTGAATTTTAAATATTTGCTTTGCTTAGGAAGTGATAAAAGCAAGTCTATTCTAGCAAGTAATAATCATGACACATATAACCCAACACAAATTGCTTAAATAATACTCATACATTAAAATATTTAATTTCTATAAAATATTCATCCAATCCAACAGATTTTCTGCATTTTTCTAGGAAGGCTTCAAAAACAACAAGATAATTAAATAAAATAAAATTAAATAAATAAAAAATTAATGTAAAAAAATGAGAAACGATATTTTACATGAATATGAATGAGAAGTGCATGATGACAAAAATAAGATAAAGTAAAAATGCAAGTATGCATGCACATACAAATGAAAAATGCTATAAACACAACTGATGGACTAGGAAATGGAAGATACAATGAAAACAAACTGAGCAAGCATAAGTAAAACTGTAGTGAGTGAAAGATCAACATGAAGCTCAATTGACTAAGGCTCAAGATTCATTAGACCTAACTCTCTTCTGATTTTGCAAAATTGATCTTCACTTAAAGGCTTTGTAAAGATATCAGTAAGCTGATTTTCAGAAGAAACAAAAATCAGTTTGATGTCCCCATTTTAAACATGGTCTATTGTGAAGTGATGCCTAATCTCTATATGCTTTGTTCTTGAATACAACATAGGATTTTTAGATAAGTTTATGGCACTAGTATTATCACACAAGATGGGGATGTAAGTTTACCTCAAGCTATAATCCTCTAGCTCTTGATTGATTTATAAAATTTGAGTTACACAGCTTCCAACCACTATGTATTCTGCTTCAGCAGTGGATAGAGCAATTGAGGTTTACTTTTTGCTAAACCATGAGATAAATGTATTCCTTAAAAATTGGCATGTGCCTGATGTGCTCTTTTGATCAACTCTACTTCCTGTAAAGTCAGTATCATTATATCCCACAAGATCAAATAAAGTGTCTTTAGGGTACCAAAGACCTAGATCTTGAGTTCCCATAAGATACCTCATGATCCTTTTAACGTCTATCAAATGTGACTCGTTAGGGTTAGCTTAAAATCTTGCACACACTAAAATGAATATCAGGCTTACTTACTGTGAGATAGAGTAAAGAGCCAATCATACCTTAGTACATCTTGATATCAATATCTTTACCTTTCTCATCCTTCTCCAACTTGGTGGTTGCACTCATGGGAGTCTTGTTGATTTTAGCTTCAGACATTTTAAATTTCTTTAGCAGCTCTCTAACATACTTGGACTGATTTATAAAGACACAATCCTCACATTATTTGATTTACAAGCCTAAGAAGAAATTCAATTCTCCCATCATACTCATTTTGAACTCACCCATCATCATTTCAGTAAACTGTTTGCACATGCTCCCTTCAGTAGCTCCAAAGATAATGTCATCAACATAGATTTGGACTATCAGAATATTCTCAAACTGATTTTTAGTAAATAGTATTTTGTTCACCTTTCCCCTTGAAATTCCTTTTTCTAATAAAAACTTGCTTAGTCTCTCATACCATGCTATGAGAGCTTGATTGAGACCATGTAAGGCTTTTGTTAGCTTATAAACAAAATCAGGCTTGTCATGGTCTTCAAATCTAGGGGGTTACGTACACTTCCTCATTTAAGTACCTATTGAGAAAGGCACTCTTTACATCCATCTGGTACAGCTTGAAGTTCTTAAGACAAACAAATGCATAAAGAATTCTTATTGCTTTAAGTCTAGCAACCGGTGTAAAAGTTTCATTAAAGTCTATCCCCTCTTTTTGATTGTAACCTTTAGCAATAAGTCTGGTTTTGTTCCTTATTACATTTCCATGCTCATCCAACTTATTTCTGAAGACCCACTTTATTTCGATCACAGTTTGGTTCTTTAGCTTTGGAACTAATTTCCAGATACTATTTCTCTCAAACTGATTTAGTTCCTCCTGTATGGCCAGAATCCAATTTTTGTCTTGTTGGGCTTCATCAACAATTTTTGGCTCTATTTTGGAAACATAAGCCACATTTCCAATCATTGTCTTGAAGCTACTTTTTGTTGTGAGCTTACTTGAAGGACTTGTCAATAGATTGCCCTTTGAGTGATGTCTGTAGTACCTCCATTCTTTAGGTAGCTCTCTTTTAAGACTTCTCTAATTTTTTTCAGTCTCATTAGCTTGGGGTTCCAATGTGAGCTCAGGCTGATTTTTAAATTTTTCCTCAGACTGATTTTGTTCAACTCTGTTAGTTTCTTGATCTTGTATGGTCTCTTTTTCTTCAGTCTCTTTACCTTGTTCCTCTTACTCTTGTCTAAAATTTTCAACACCTACAAGAAAGTCATCAATAACATCTCTACTTGGTAGAGTTTGGTTAGTCTCTTTGAACACAATATGAATTAACTCCTCAATACAAAGTGTTCTTTTGTTGAAAACCCTATAAGCCTTGCAATGTTCAGAATACCCAAAAAACATTCCTTCATCTGATTTTGCATTAAATTTACCAAGAGGACTTTTCTTGTTATTGTGAATAAAGCACTTGCATCCAAAGATCTTAAAGTAGCTTATATTGGGTTTCTTACCTTTCTAGAGTTCCTAAGGAGTCTTTTTCAAGGTAGATCTTACCAAAGCTCTGTTCAAAATATAGCATGTTGTGTTAATAGCTTCAACCCATAAATATTTTAGAAAATTAGCTTCACTGAGCATTGTCCGAGCCATTTCTTGCAAGGTTCTATTTTTCCTTTCAACCATACCATTTTGTTGAGGTGTCCTTGGAGCTTAAAAGTGTGTGTTATTCTAAACTCATAACAGAATTCCTCAAATAGCTTGGTCCCAAACTCTTTTCCATTCTCACTTTAAATCATTGTGATGTTGTAGCCTTTTTTATTTTGGAGTTTCTTGCATATACTAGAAAACTTATTAAATACCTCATCCTTATGTGCTAGGAAGAGGGTCCATGTTAATCTTGAATAGTCATAAATAATAACCAATGCATATAATTATTCTCTTAAACTAGATGGTGAAACCGGACCAAATAGATCAAAATGCAACAATTTAAGAGGTTTGGTTGTCAAGACAAACCCTTTTGATTTAAAAGAAGATCTTGTTCGTTTGCCCAATTGACAAGCATCACAAACACTATCTTTTTTAAATTTCAGCTTCGGCAGTCCATTTACAAGCTCATTTTTAGATAGCTTGGAAATCAAATGCATACTTGCATGACCAAGTCTTCTGTGCCAAATCCAACTATCACTATCTATAGAAGATAAACACAGATTGCTAGCATGATCTAATTTTTCAAAGTCAACCAAGTAGACATTTTCAACTCTATTCCCAATAAAAAGAGTTTGATTATCATGCAAGCTTTGAACTTCACAATGAGTGGATTCAAAGATGACTCTATTGTTCTTGTCACACAGTTAACTCATACTCATAAGATTGAACTTTGAACCAGAAACTAAAAATACCTCTTCAATTGATGGATTTATGCCAATAGTTCCAAGTTCTACAATTTTAGTTTGTTGTCATCTCTGAAGCTAATTGTTCCTCTATTTTGCATTTTCAGTTGGGTGAACTTTGTCCTATCACCCGCCATATGCCTAGAGCAAGCACTATCCATATATCACTTGTTGTGCGCATCCTTACTCCTTAGGCATACCTGCAATCAGATTACTTATTTTTAGGTACCTAAACTAGTTTGGGTCCTGTCAGGTTAGTTTCAAAAATCTGCCTAGTTCTTTTTGGTACCCAGATAAAATTAGTTTTAGAAACATTTTTCTTGTAATCACACAATTTCACAATATGACCAGAATGATTGCAATAGAAATATGTAGCATGAGAATATGATAAAGATGATGTTTTAACAAAGTAGTTTTCATGCTTCTTAGCTCTAGCAACATTCTTATATCCTAGCCCTTGTCTTCTATTTGCAAAGAGTTGATTGCCTAAGAGAGCATCAAAATTTTGTTTTCCCTTAGTGAGTTTCTCAAGGACTTTAGTTAGACCATCTACTCTCTTTTATAAATCTTCATTCTCTTGTAAGAGAATAAGATTTACATCGAAAGTAGTTTCAAGTTCCTTTTTCAAGGAATCAGTTTGAGAAACAGCATGGTCTAGTTTCTTAGAGGCTTTAGCATAGAGATTTTGAGCATGCATTTCTTTTTCTTTAAGTTTATTAAGTTCAACTTCAGAAATGTCACACATATAAGTTTCTTTTCCAGATTTCACAGTCTTGAGCTCTTTCTTAAGTGAACTATATTTTTTAGTCAAGGCTCTAAATTCCTTATACAGTTCACTAAAGGCACACTCAAGTTTATCATAAGAGATGGGTTCTAAAGAATTTACCTCATGAGTGGATTTGGTACTCATATCAGCTTCAGTCTCTGTATTAGCTTGAGATTCACCAATCTCTTTGCCCTCGTTTACCATCAAGCATAGATTTGTGACTTCCATTCCTTCTTGTTCCTCATCACATGAGCTGGATTCATCACTATCACTCTAAGTAGCAACCATTGCCTTCTTGAGCTTCTTTTTCTTTATTTTTTTAGCATAGGGCAATTAGCTCTCAAATGTCATGGTTTGTTGCATTCGAATTAAATGATTTTTGTGGTCTCCTTTTTAGTCTGGTAGTCTGAGTTTGGCTTGAACATTCTCTTCATATTCTTCTGGTATGTCCTTCCACCTCTCTTGAATATTTTCTTGAATCTCCTTGTGATTAGCACCACTTCTTCATCGTCAGAGATGGTAGAGTTTTCTGAGCCTGATTCCATCTCTCTTTTTTTCTCTGTAGAGGTGTCCTTAGACTTGCCTTTCATTATCATATCATGAGTGATAAGAGACCCAATTAGCTCGTCATAGGAATAGTTTCGCAGGTCTTTAGCTTTACAGAGAACAGTCACTTTAGTTTCCCATTTCTTAAATAAGGATCTGAGGATTTTCTTCACCATTTCTTCATCTGTGAGATTGCTTCCAAGGTTCTTGAGTGAGTTGATAATCTCATTAAATCGGGTGTTCATTGAAGAAATAGTTTCATCAGGCTTCATGAAAAATAACTCGTAATCTCTCCACAACAGATTAATTTTGGACTCCTTGACTTGATTAGTTCCCTCATAGGTTACTTCAAGTTTGTCCCACACCTGTTTGGCTGAAGTGCATGTTGAGATCCTATTGTATTCATTCACATCAAGAGCACAATAAAGCATGTTAAGAGCCTTAGCATTTAGCTGGACTAATTTTCAATGAGCTTCAGAATATTCAGACTCAGGTATTGAAATTTCTTTACCTTCAGCATCTTTCTTAGTAGGAATAGCAGGTCCTTTAAAAATGATTTTCCAGCATTCAATATCAACAGCTTAAATAAAATTTTTCATCCTATTTTTCTAATAATCAAAATTAGTTCCATTGAAAAGAGGTGGTCTAGAAATGGAGTTTCCCTCGGGTAGTCCGGAGGCACTAGGAACAACACTCCAGCTAGCAGCCACAGGGTAAACCCACTCTGATACCAATTGTTAGGTCTGTTAGGCTGCTAAAAAAGGGGGGTCAATTGAGCGTTTCAAACTATTTCAAAAACTGAAACTAATTTTACAGACTAAAACTGAAATTCGAAAGCTGATAATAGAACACAGATTTAAAAGCCTTATGAACATAATTTTGATTTCAAGAGTGCCACTTTTATAATTCAACTTAAAATAAATACAAACTAAAAGCAAGTTAAACAAGTTGATCCATTTTTGCAAGCATCATAACAACACATGAGAAAATAAAGAGATAAAGGAGAAATCAACACACGCACGATTTTATCGTGGTTCGGCTCTACATGCCTACATCCACTCCTTAAGGACTCACCCTTGAGATTTTTCACTAGTTAAAGTGATATATTTTCAATGGTAATAGACAAACCATTTACAGCTTTAGTACTACTCTTTCCTAAGTTGCTGCCCACACTGGTTTTCTAGCTCCAGCAACTAATCCCAGCTGGTCTTTCCTAAACAGTTCCAGCAAACTATGTACAACACTGGTTTTTCCTAGATCCAGCAACTCTACAAACTGGTTTTAATTAGCTCCAGCAACTATGCACCCATTTCTCTCTAAATGGTACTTTCAACATTTCAAGAACAAGATGAAGATATGTGTTTGTCTCTCTCACTCAAACAAAGATGACACACATGAAGCCTATGGACAAGTAGAGAGAAGATGACTATTAAGGAAGGTTAAAGATGATTTTCAAAACATGAACATGCAGCTCCAGCAACCATATTTTTAAAAGAAGATGAAGAAACCCAGCAGCTTTGAAAAACTCTCTCAATTCTTGTTTTCTCTTACACATACCTTAGAATGGGCAAATGAGAAAAAAGATGAATTTATGTCCTTAATGGTTGCCCTAATTTTCAGATAATATGATGTTCAATTTGAAATATACAAACATGTGATTTACTAAGCATGTAACAAGCAACAAGTTCTTTTTGTCTCCAAAAACTGTACAGGTTAATTTTAGGCAACAAATCAGGCTTCTGATAAGAATCAGAGTTAACTTTTCAAATCAGGCTATGCAGAGAAGTTTATTTTTTATCACATGTGAACTTTTTGCCATTTTGGTGCAATGAAACTTTGGTACCCGGGAAAGCATGATTTGTTTCTTTCTTGACACACAAAAAGTTGTAAATATTAGTCCACTCAAAAAATCAACTTTCCCACCAAAATTTTTTACCAAACAATTTAAAATATGCATGAAAATATTTTTGGTAATGCAAGAAAATACTTTTTTATTTTTCAAATGACTTTATGCAAATTAGACACAAAAAGACAAAACAATGGAGCTTCCAAGAAAAGTCATTTGACTCAACAATCCTCACAATAATTTTCTAATTACCAATTTGACCTTCAATTCTCTACTTGGGCTTGAGCACTCTTTATGGGCTTGGATTTGTTGAATTGTGGCCTTTGGACTTGATCAACACATTGCTTTAAACTTTAATGGTCTTTTTTCTTTCACAAATTACTTGAAACAAATTAGTACCAAATTTTTGTCAATTAATTGTTATTATCAAAATCGAGGTTGTAACCTTTAGTCAACAGTATTCAATAATTATTTTTTCAATAAAAATATTAAAAAATTTATTATTTTTATTATTAATACTAATAAAAGTAAATTATATTTATTAAAGGGTAAATTTTCTCTTATTTCTTTTTGTTT
>CATIWO010190673.1:0-14975 GCA_949673435.1 Macaranga tanarius
AGGGGGGTCCAAAGCAGGCTTGGTATCGACATCTCCATCCTCATGGTCATCATTATCATCACATTCAAGCATTTTGTTTTTAAGCAATGTATTTATTTTGATAACAAGTTATATATGTATACTAAAGTACAATATGTATAAACAAGCGTTTTCGTATAAATGTATCTTATTATTATATAAAAAAAAAACATTTGTGCCATGTGTTGTTATATTATTGGAATACTTGTATGTGGTACCTGGAGGGTGCTACAGTTTTATCCCAAGAGAAGAGGCCGGTAGTTTTTTTTAGTGAGAAATTAAATGAGGCTAGAAGAAAGTGGGCTACTAATGATAAGGAGTTTTATGCTGTTGTGAGGGCCTTGAAGACTTGGGAACATTATCTTATTGCTAAGGAGTTTATTTTGTATACTAATCATCAAGTTTTGAAGTATTTGAGCACCCAAAAGCATATTAGGAGTGATATGCATGCTAAGTGGTCGGCTTATATAGAGAAATTTCCTTATAAGCTTATTCATAAGTCGGGGTAGCATAATAATGTGGCGGATGCTTTAAGTGGACGTGTGGCATTGATAAAAACTCTTAGTTAGAAGATAGTGGGTTTTGAAGTATTGAAGGAGTTGTATGTAGATGATGGTGATTTCAGCAAGGTTTGGCTAGTTGTGTGCATAAGTAACCCTGTGATGATTTCTACATTCATGATGGTTTTCTTATAAGAGTGGGCAACTGTGTCTACCTCATACATCTCTTCATGAGAAGGTCATTCGAGATTTACATGGTGGTGGTTTAGCAGGTCATTTTGGTAGAGAAAAGACTATTGAGACTGTGAAAGAGAGGTACTATTGGCCTAAGTAGAGGAAGGATGTCACTAACCTAGTGGCTAGGTGTTATGTTTGTCAGAAGACTAAAGGACATACTCAAAATATAGGGTTATACATACCATTACCAGTTCCTAATTCTATTTGGAAGGATCTTTCGATGGACTTTATGTTGGATTTACCGCGAACTCAACGAGGTATGGATTCTGTATTTGTTGTAATGGACAAGTTCTCTAAGATGGCACATTTATTACCATGTAAGAAGACTGCAGATGCATCATCTACAGCCAAACTATTTTTTAGGGAGGTTATGAGATTGCATAGAGTGCCAAAGAGTATCACTTCTGATCGTGATACTAAGTTCCTTAGTCATTTTTGGATGATGCTTTGGAAGATGTTCGGTTCTTCTTTGAACTTTAGTATTACAGTACATCCACAGACAGAGGTGGTGAATAGGACACTAGGTAATCTGATTCGGAGCATTTGCATGGATCAACCTAAACAATGGGACTTTGCTATAGCAAAGGCGGAGTTTGCCTACAAAAATACTGTTCATAGTGCTACAGGTAGATCTCTATTCTCTGTTGTGTATATAAAATATCCTAACCATGTTTTGGACTTAGTAAATCTTCCAAAGGTGCCTAGTCTTAGTGCGGTAACTAGTGACTTAGTAAAGCATGTTCAAAAGGTACAAACGGATGTCAGAAATAAGCTGGAGCAAGCTAATATACAAGACTGAGGCAGATAAACATAGGCATTTCAAGGTCTTTGATGTGGGAGATGAGGTTATGGTGTTCATTAACAAAGCAAAGATGCAAGGTAGGCATAGTAAGCTGCAACAATACAAATGTGGACCTTACAAGGTAGTTCGGAAGATCAATAATAATGCTTATGTTATTAATTTGCCGGCATGGATGGGGATTTCAAAGACATTCAATATTGCAGACATCACCTTATTTCAGCTAGATATGAGCCTTGAGTATCTAGACAATCACTCGAGGTCGAGTTCTTTGCAAGTGGAGGTGAATGATGAGGACACGATACACGCCTGTGTATCATCCAACACGCCCGTGTCTTAGATGCTGAGAATGGACAGAGAGGTATACGACATAAAGTACAACCGTATAAGGAACCGTGTTTTGCACTGCCATATTTTTATATTTCAAACATGTCCGTATCTTTTGGGACATGCCTGTATTTCGCGTGCTGGCAGAGGATATGAATTTTAATCAGTTATTTTGTTTGTTTGGGATTCTATTTAATTATTTCTGTTTTAGCCTTTTATTTCCTAGACTATAAATAGTTAATGCTAAAGTTTACAGACTATTATCTTTTCAATTATTATTAATCAAATTAAGCTTTGCTTATTCTTTCCTCTAGATTGAGAATTAATCTCTAGATTAAGATTGTAGTTTCTTTTTATAATCAACATGTTTGATTATCGTGCTACACGCTGCATCAAAGAGGTTACACTTATTGCCATTCTAGTGGGACTAAGAAGAAAGGCAATAAGAAAAAGAAAGGCAAAACAAGTGTTGTCAAGCCCATATGAGGGATAGCCAAGAATAAAGGTAAGGCCATTGTAAGGGAATAGCAAGGCAAAGAAAAATGTTTCCACTGCCAAGGTGAAAGAAGAAGAGGAATTATCCTAAGTTCCTTGAGTCTCTCAAGACAAAAAGAAAGGGCAAGGATGGAGGAGGTGAGACTTTTTCTAATTTATTTGCTTCTAAATATTCTAAAAGCTCATCTAACACATAGGTATTGGATACCGGTGCAAGTTCTCACATTTGTTCATCCTTATAGGATCTAGCAAATGAGATAT
Organism: Macaranga tanarius; assembly: GCA_949673435.1. NCBI lineage: Eukaryota > Viridiplantae > Streptophyta > Magnoliopsida > Malpighiales > Euphorbiaceae > Macaranga > Macaranga tanarius. Next base: position 2,638 of record CATIWO010190673.1, read on the forward strand.
AGTTAAAGCTTAATGAAGTGACCTTAAGACTTAGAAATAGAGCAAGTGTTACAGCCAAGGCTATAAGATCCACTTCAATTGATTTATATAATCATGTGTTATTATTGCAGGATGTATTATATGTACCTAATGCCTATAAGAACATTATCTCTATCTCTAATTTGACTAGTAGGGGTTATGAATTCCATTTTGGTAGAGATGTATGTAAAATTCATTTTGAAAATGAATTAATTGACATGGCCTATTTAATACATGATTTATATTATATTGATAATATGTTCAATAACACTAAGCCTATAAATGTTGTAAATACTTTGCTAATTAAAAATGCCTCTAACTCCAAATATCTATGGCAGTTAAGATTATATCATATTGTAGAGGATAGAATTATGAAGTTGGAAAAGATGGGAATCTTAAGCAATCTTGAATCCACATCTGATCCAACTTGTGAGGCTTGTCTTTAAGGCAAGATGACTAGATCACTATTTATTGGACAAATGGCAAGAACTAATGATGTGTTGGAGATCATACATAGTAATATATGTGGACCATTTAGTGAAATGGCTAGAGGTGGTTTCTACTACTTTATAACCTTTATAGATGATCTATCAAGATATGGGCATTTGTTTCCTATAAAGAACAAAAGTGAATCCTTTGAAAAGTTCAAGGAGTTCAAGGCCCAAGTAGAGAACCAAACCGGAAAAAGAATTAAAAATCTAAAATCAGATGGAGGATGTAAATACTTCAGTACTGAGTTCATTGAGTTCCTCAAGGAACATATTATTGCATCACAACTCACACCGCCTGGAACACCTCAATTAAATAGTGTGTCCGAGAGGTGAAATCATACTTTATTGGATATGATATATTCCATGATGAGCTACACCGATCTTCTTATATCACTTTGGGGTTTTACACTCCAAATAGCCTCCTATATCCTTAATCATATTCCATCTAAGTCCATTGCTACCACACCATATGAGATATGGCATGAGAAGGCACCAAGTCTTAAACATGTTAAGATTTGGGAATGCCTAGCTTTTATAAAAAAGCTAAAATCGGACAAGTTTGATGCAAAGTCTATTAAAGGAAGGTTTGTTGGATATCCTAAAGATAATTTAGGATATTGCTTTTATCTTCCTGCTAAACAAGTTGTTGTAAGTAGAGATATCATATTTCTTGAGAAAGAGTTTCTTAAAAAAGGTGGCAAAGAAAGGAAGATAATGTTAGATGAGGAGTCATCTAAATAAGCCCAATAAATTGATGAAATGGATATTGATCAACCCAAAGAGCCTATTCCAACTGAGAATATCATCATACCAACTCTTAAAAGGTCTAGTAGGGTATCTCATCCTCTAGAGAGATACGGTTTTCTCTATGATATGTGAGAGCTGTATGTTCATAAAGAAAGCATTCATGTTGATGATCCTACTACATATGAAGAAGCTTTATATAATAAAGATTCTTCAAGATGGCTTGAGGCAATAAAAACTGAAATGGATTCCATGTATGCAAACTAAGTCTGGACACTTGTTCATCCTCCTAAGGGCATTGTACCTATTGGGTGTAAATGAATCTTCAAGAGAAAGATTGGTGCAGATGAGAAGGTAGAGACCTATAAAGCTAGGCTTGTAGTGAAAGGGTTTCACCAAAGGCAAGGGGTTGACTATGAGAAGACCTTATCGCCAGTAGCTATGCTTAAATCCATTCAAATCCTTCTTATTATTGCCGCACACTATGATTATGAGATTTGGCAAATGGATGTTAAGACCGCCTTCTTTAATGGTTATGTTGAGGAAGGCATTTTCATGGAGCAACCCTAGGGTTTTGAATTCGAGGAAAGCTCAAAAGTGTGCAAGATTAATAAATCGATTTATGGTTTAAAGCAAGCTTCAAGGAGTTAGAATCATCGTTTTGATAAGGCTATCCATTTTTATGATTTCATTAAGAACGGGGATGAGCCATGTGTTTATAAGAAGGTTAGTGGGTGCTAACTCACTTTTCTAGTCTTGTATGTTGATGATATTCTTCTCATTGGTAATGACATCGATATGACAACATCTGTGAAAGTATGGTTGTCTTAGACCTTCTCGATGAAAGACTTAGGAGAGGCTACCTATATTCAAGGGATTTGAGTCTATAAAAATATATCAAAGAGAATGATATCTTTATCTCAAAGTCTTTACTTGGAAAAAGTGTTGAAGAGGTTTAACATACTTCATTCCAAGAGGGGATTGTTTCCATTTAGGCACGATATCTGCCTATCCAAGAAGATGTCGCCCAAGACACCGGAGGAAATGGAGGAGATGGCCAAAGTTCCTTATGCTTCAGCTATAGGAAGCCTAATATATGCTATGTTGTGTACTAGACTAGACATTACCTATGTTATTAGTATGACTAGCAGGTTTCAATCCAACCTAAGCTTGGAGCATTGGGTGGCAGTTAAGGCTATCCTTAAGTACTTGAGAAGGACTAAAGATTTAGTCTTGACTTATGGAGGAGGTGACTTACAGCTGACAGGTTTCATAAATTCTTACTTCCGGTCAGATGTGGATGATAGAAAGTTTATCTTTGGGTTTATCTTTTACATATAATGGAGGTGCAGTGAGATGTAAGAGTTCCAAGCAAAGTATCAATATTGATTCCACTATAAAGGCCGAGTATATAGCCGCATTAGATGCTGTTAATAAAGCTGTTTTAATTTGGAAGTTCATCATCGAACTAGGAGTTGTTCCTTCTATTGAGTCGACAGTTCCTCTCTTTTGCAACAACAATGAAGCCATCGATTTGGCAAAGGAACCAAGGTCTCACAAAAAATCCAAACACATAGAAAGGCACTATCATGTTATCAGAGAACTTGTTGGGAAGGGCAATGTGCTCATGCAAAAGGTAGCTTCAGTCCATAATATGGCTGATCCACTGACTAAAGTACTTACCCAGTTGCAGTTAGACTGTCATCTTGAGAAGATGGGTCTTAGATATTATAGTGAATGGCGTTAGTGCCAGTGAGAGATTATTAGTATAGATGTGCTCTAGGGCCATTCTTGTATGTTGACATTGTATTTTTATCCCTATGGTAATAAAATATTCATTTAAATTAAGTATTCAGTTTATTTGAATATTTACCCTTTAGTATTATATTGAATGAGTTTATTATCAAGAGTTAATAATATGAGTGACAAACTCATTTAGTACATATACTATAAATGTTCATAGTCGTTGGATTAATATAAGGGTAGTATTAATTCCTAGACTATCACCTCTATCTATTTTCCTTGATCGGTATATAATATTGATAGTGGGAGGTAGTAAATCTCATGCTACTTGATATGAGATATCAGAATAGACATATGAATACTCATGTGATGGGTGGATCGAACTGTGATATAAGATTTATGGTAGCATGAAAATTTACTTTTGTCAACAATCACAATCTTGGACATAATAGTGTATATGGTCCTTTGACCTGAGGCAACACGGTCATTCATATATAGTTGGCTAGAGTTTGTTACCGCTTACATACCTGTACTAGCCACATATAGGTATATGGCGTGTAGTGGCTCTAGTTGGTTGTATGTAGGGATGAGTGATCGGCCAAGATGGAATTCATTACCTAGAGTGAACCGAGATAAAATCCTATACTATCTAAGTTATTCTTGATGAATAAGTACATGGCCAGATCAAACTCGACTTAATTTCCCTGAAAAGAGTTTCAGTGCTAGAAAAGAGTTTATAGTAGTAGTCGTATTTTATCGAGAATTGAACTAAAGGTAAGGACATATGATTGAGGCAATTAGAGTTTGACTAAACCGTAACTCTAGCCGATATCAGAATTTTGTAATGAAGGGACATTTAGTGTACGGTAATTATGTTATATGGTTCTTGTGGATCTTCGTATAACATTCATTTCTAATTAGATAGTCGTGATATCTATGCTAGGGATCACTCACGACTTATGGGAACTAAATGTGATTAATTGGAATTTTCACATTTAGTATGGAAAGATGTTTCCATAATATTAAGTGTTAATATTATTTTCCATTGTCAATTAGACTTGAACCTAGTAAGTCACACACATAAAAGTTGTACCGATGAAAATAATTGTTAATTTAATTATTAATTAAAGAGTTTAATTAAATAATTAAATTAATTGAATTAGATTTGTGCATGTGCGAGGATCTAGCATATCCCAAAATTTAAATTCAAAGGTTGGGACTAATTATAATTAAATAAATATAATTTGGACTTGATTTAATATGTGATATTAAGTTCAAGGACTGAATTAATATTTGCCTCCAAATGGTAGTATAGATATGGGCTATGAGATGGACCATATGTATTGTTAATAGTGGATTAAAGTTGGGCATTATTTAAAGAGTTTAAAAGGGCCAATGAGTTGTCTTATTTAGTTTGAAGTGGGCCTTGTTTAAGTATTAAATAAACCCATAACTTTAGTCCAACTCATTAAGGGTTAATGAAGTCTAAGGCTAAGGTTATCCTTGTAACTAAACTAATCGCACTTATGGCATAAAGCTATCCATATATATAGTTAGAGTGTGAGACACTCAAACTATTATATGCATGTAGCTTGACTGTAAGACACTCAAGCTAACACATACATGTAGCTTGAGTGTCTCACACTCGAGCTATTATCAAAATTGATATGTTTAAGTTAGTGGGTTGTGTAAAGATAAAAGACTAATGCACATTAAAGAGAATTTTTAATATTCTTACAAAAAAGAAAAAAAAGGGTGATATCATCTTCTTCCTTCTTCTTTTTCTTAGTGTAGAGAATAGAAAATATCATAAGTGTTGTAAACTCTCAAGTTAAAGGTCATTATTGTACAAGAGTTGTACAAGTCTACATCCATCATTGATATCCATTGGAGCTTGTCCCCTAGTCCCACACATTCAAGCTTGGAGGAGTTCTAACAAGCATTTTGGGTCAAAGAAGAGAGGCTTGTGGGTAGTACTCCATCACCCTTGAAGATCTTCCTTGTGCAACTTGTGTGTTTTAAGCTAGAGACTTCACATTTTGGGAGCTTGGAGCTTGTGGATCATAACAACCAAAGTTTATTGAGCGTGCTACACACTTAGGAGTTTTATAAGTATTATTAAACTTTTAGTTGGTAGGCTTTGTGACTTGATGATATGACTTAGTTGTTGATTTGAAATATTGTTCATCACGCATGTTTTGGCTATGTATGTTTGCTTGTGTTGTGATCTTGGACTGGATAAGATTCTAGTGTTAATGCAAGAGTTTCATATAATCAAAATTTTAAAATTTTGCTTGATTTTGATTGCTTTGAATCTTATCCCTTCACAGACTGAAAATCAATTTTAGAGAAAATCTTATTTGCACCTTGAAGCTGATCAAAAAGATCTTCAATGTGAGGCAAGGGGTACTTATTCCGCATCGTCACTCGATTGAGTTGCTTGTAGTCTATACATAATTGTAAAGAACCATCTTTCTTCTTCATAAATAACACTGGAGCTCTCCACAGTGAAATACTAAACCTTATAAAGCCTCTATCTAAAAGTTCTTATAATTGAACTTTTAGCTCCCTTAACTCAGTTGGAGCTATTCTATAGGGTGCCTGAGATATAGAAGTTGTACCCAGTTGTAAGTCAATAGAGAACTCAAGCTCTCTGTCAAGAGTTAAGCCATGAAGCTCTTCTGAAAATATATAAAAAAACTCACAAACTACTGGAATATCCCCTATTTTAGGTTTCCTCAATTCCTTATCAACAATATAGGCTAAATATACTTGATACCCTTTCCTGAGCAATTTCTTAACTACAATAGTAGAAATTATACAAGACGGAAAAAAACGACGTTCACCATGAAAAATGAGCTTAGGCTCTCCAAGTAGCTTAAACTTCACTAACTTCTCAAAACAATCTACTGTGGCATGATGGTGGGATAACCAATCCATACCTAAAATAGCATCAAATTCCTAAAGAGGCAAAGGAACTAAATCCGCTAATAGCTGTTGGTCCTCTAGTTTAACTACACATTATCGATACATTTATTTACACATAATAGGGCTACCAATAGGAATGCTGACCACTAAAGCCTCATCTAATAAATTCCTTTATTTATCAAAATGATAGGCAAATGTAAATGATATGAAAGAATGTGTGGAGCATAGATCAATAAAAATATATGCATATTTATCCATAATAGATAATATACCAGTCATAACCTCTGGAGATGTTAGTGCCTCTTGCTGTGTCATAGCAAAAATTCTAGCTTAGGTATGTGGCCTACCAGTCTCCACACCCTGTCTCGGCTGAATAAAAGATGTAGCTCTACTAGGCCTACTAGTGCTTGCACCTCCTACTGTAGGCCTTCTTTAAGATTGGGCTCTACCAAAGATAAAAATGGGGTAGGATCCTTATAAGGTTTGCTAACATCTTCTAATCTTACAATACAATGACGACGGCCTCAACCATCATGACTTTGACCATCGTGACCTCTGCTATCTATAGCTTGGGGTAGTATCATCCTATACCATAATAAAAGACAAAGATTAAGAACCTAATCAAATTATCCTACCTAATGGAGTTTATAGAACTAATAACCTATGCTCTAATACTAATAATGTCGCACCTCGCTCTCTACCATAAAGATCAGTACAACCATAGACTAATAGTCTATTCCAAAACTAATAGATATCATAATATAATACAAATAGATATCATTACAAGCATACAGTAATATAAGATAAAGTTTACAGTATCTATTAAATAAACTACACATAGGCCTTTAAGGATTTTTTAAGTAAAAATTTTATTCCCAAACAACAAAAGTTTGTTGGCTTAACCTCCATTAGTGCTAACAACGAAGAGCACATGAAAATAAGCTATATAAGGATCTACCGAACCACCAAAAAGAGATCTGAAATTTATAAAATAGGAGAATGAGTATGACTACTCAGTGAGAGGATATAAGTATAATAACAGAAAACATATAATAAGTTATTATATAACATATTACAAAATTCAATTTGAATTAAATTCAAGTCATCCCAAGCACTCTAAAATAGCTTGAGTTATAATATAAACACTTATTATTCAAAAGTTCGTCAAATAAATATTAAGTAACCATATATCTTTAACTCGATTTCTTAACATGGCTTGAATTAAAACTAAGAGAATTATGGATAAATTTTCAAATATATATATGCATAAATACATATATACACTCAAAATTGTATCCTATTAATCTCTAGCAACTCTAGGAGCTGAATGTCTCACCTCACAACCCAAAGTGCAAAATCCTCGTCATATGCATACGTAGAGACAATGTCCGAAGGTAATATATTATATTTTATTTCGCACCCGACATTCAAGGTGTGATTTCATAGGCATATCACTGAGTATATTTCATTAAATTAAAATATTACAGAAACTCAATCCTCATGTATGCAGTTTAAAATAAATTTAACATTATATGTTCCCGAACAAACTAGATATACATATCTGTAAATAATGTATTAGAAATTATTAAATATCAATCATTTCTAAAACATAAATATATGGTAGATTTCAAACTAGTGTTATGCTAATATCCACTCACCTGTCAAGACAACTGAAAATTCTAGCTGGAAGGAGCTACACTATGATCTATGCCTGACGATTCTTCTTTACCTAAATTAAAAAATAAGAAGTACTGTATCAACACAAGCCTAAACCTATAATTTAAGAATCAAAAGCATAAGTTCATGAGCTTACTATCTCAATTCTACTTAACCTAGTTGATATATGATAGGTTGGAATGGTTTATAATCCTAAAAACGGTCCGAAAAAGCTTCTGTTAGGGTTTTGGGGCTCAAAAGGGCCACTGAGGTGCATCCTCAGTACTGAGGCACCTCCTCAGTGCTGAAGCACCTCCTCAGTGTACTAAGGTACCTCCTCAGTGCTGAGGCGTCGCCTGATCGATTCGAAATTGTACAAAAATGCTGAAACAACCCCGTTTTAAGCTAAAAACACCAAAAATCAATCCCAATCAATCCCAAACACTATTCTTAACATCACAGGGGTCTATTTTTGATAAACCAATGCTTAAACCTCAACACAAACTCAAAACATCAAAATTTTATAAATCAAAAGCTTAAAGGTTGATATAAGTTTGCTTACTAAACACTCTTGTAATCCAAATGCCTGAATTATTGTTTGAAATTTGGAGAAATAAACTTTGAGAAAAGAAAAAAAAGAAAGAAAGGAAATAGTTTAGGTAGAAGAAGAAGAAATAAATGAAGAAGATGGAGAAACAAAGAAGGAGACGTAGAAGAAGAAAAGTCTTTTTTTTTTTTTTTAAGTAAATAGCCATTTTAACCCCCATAATATTCTTTAGGCATAAAATAACCTTCAAAGTTTATTTCTAATGCTATCTAATCCATAAATCTATCTATAAACCAGTTAATGTTTATGGTAGAATATTACATTTCATTCAGGCTTAATGGACTTTTGGGCTTTCATATTCCAAAATAGATCTAATTATGGGCTTGACCCATTTTCAAAATTATTGTTCAAACATATCCTATTTGAAAATAAATAAAAGTTCAAATGTAAATTTTGTGATAAAATTGACGGTTCAATTTGTTATATATCCCTATAATTATTGTAAAAAATGAAGAGGAAAGTGTAACTTTTGCTCAAAAATTTGATGGGAGTGAAGAAATAACCTAATGAAAAATTATTTAAGAGCTTACGAAAGAAAAAAACTAGAGCTAGCAAGCTGTATATGTTGAAGAAGAAAAATAAAAATAAGATACTTGTTCAAAAAAAATAATAAAAAAATCACAAAGAATATCTTTTTACTAAAAAGAGCTTACTAAGTAAAGATCATAAAGAAAATATAACAAACCTTAAATCATGTATTTCTACAAAATCAGTTTAAATTCATAAATTGCTTTCATAACAAAATATAAATCAAATCCTAATCGCGCTATTCTAAGTAAAATAAATTCAAATTCACAAATTAATCATATTCTATAGACATTTTTCATTTATTATTTTGATCTAATTCAGAGAAAAAAATCAATTTAAATATCGAATCATATCAAATCCTACATTTACTTCTTCAGCAAAACTAACAAAATTAATTTAGGGTCTAAAACCAACTGAAAATAATAAGAAAAGAGGCTGAAAGTATTTTGCGGGTTTCCTCGATTTTTTAAAAAGTCCCTTAATTTAGTTTAAAAATGTCTAATTCTAGTCCAAATGATACTGTTTTGTGAGGTTTTGAGTCCTAAAATTAGTAGAGTTTCCCCTAGATTTTTTAAAAAGTCCCTCAATTTAGTAAAAATATGGGTATTTATAGAGAGGCACTAGAATGAGGTCAACCATGTGCATAAGTGGTCAACCACATATGTGGTTGCCATGATCCATATGCCTGGTTGTTGTACCACATATGTGGTTGACCTTAACCATGTGTGTGGGCCACTACCCATACATGCTTAGTCTTCATAAGTGTTTCAAAGTGAATTTTAGGGTTTTCTAGGGTTTCAGGGGTCTGTTGGTCATTTTTAGCCATTTTAGGACTGAAAACTCTAGTTTGGTGAATTTCTGCTATTGTTTTAGGTGTTTTAGAGTTTCTAAGGTTACAGGTAGCACGTTTTAAGGGGCCCTATTTTATATTTGCGCCTTTCTATACTAAAGTAGATTTTCATCATTCGACCATTTTGGGGATTGTTGAATTTTGAGTATCAATAATAAGACATCCCTTCACACTCAATGACTTCCTCATCTGAATCTCTAGCTTTATTTTCAAGATCCTCAACTATATACACATTAATTTCAAACTCATTGCCTTTGATTGTAGCTTCATCCCTACTGCCAGTATCAATTCTATCAACAACAACCACATTCTTACCTTTATTTTGTCCTACATAATTTTTAACCCCACTTCTATTAATGTCTTCAATAGCCATTGACCCACCCTTATTATTTGTTTCTACAGCATTCTCATAAATTGCCTTACAACCTACACTTTTCCAATCCAAACCTAAATTATTTTCCCAACCCAAACCTAAACTATTTGTAGCCTCACTTATAACCCCATCTACTTATGTATCAAATGTTAGGTCACAAATACCCCATCTACCATGTGAAATTTTACAACTATCCTTTAATATTTTACACTATATATACACCTTCACAAAGTCATTCTCTTTTATTATTTTAATCATATTTGGTGTTAACATGTCAAATAAAAGTCTTAGTCCATCTGCTAAAGGTCTACCAGGTACTTTAAGATGTATTTTTTCATCATTCTATACCTCATAATATCTGCTATTGCTTGTTCAAAATCAACCCATGAAATCTACCTTAATTTCTAACTTAGTTTTTCTAACATCTTTTTACCACCACCAGTATCACTAATAAATATTCCACCACAAAACACAACCACAAATTATCTATCATAACAAAATAAGTAGAAAAATCAACAAACAGCAAAACGATCCTAACACCATTTCACAAGAAAGAGAAAACAATAACATATAATAATATCAAAGATGATAATAAACATATTAAATCTAGGGATAAGTACAAAAAACTACCTTGTGGTTTAGTGCATTTACACTTTTGATCGTATTATTATTTTGGTGATACTTCAGTATTCTATAAAGTATGCCTTTAGCAAATATAAGCCAAAATCACTAATACCGTTTATATGTGCTAGCGTGGCCCTAATATAAGAGGACACGTGGGCAAGTGTTTATAACACATTGGCCTCCACGTGTTCTAAACACTTGCCCATGTGTCCTCTTATATTGGCCTCCACGCTAGCACATATAAACGATGTTAATAATTTTGACTTATATTTGCTAACGTAATTTACAGGGTATTGAAGTTCATAAAAAAAATATATAACTAAAAGTGCAAGTGTAGTAAACCACAAGGTAATTTCTTGTACTTATCCCTAAAATCTATTACTTTTACTATTATCAACAAAATTGTTTACATGCAAAACTCTAACAAAAAAAAAAAAGAAAACCTTTTTATGTAATTATCTTTTCATGTTATAGCTTTCAATAATAACGACTCCTTAAAATAGTGATTTCTTAAATGAACATCAATGCTTCTTTAATAGTATTACAATCTGGAGTTGCACAACATGAACACTTCGTTACTAACGAAGAAGTATTTCTCTTTTTTTTTTTGTATTTGATTTTAGTTGCCCTTTTCTATAATTTCAAGTACTCAATGCATATGAATACCACGTGCTTATATTTTACAGCTATTCACTTGTCCAGATCATTTTAAATTATAAATCCATGTTAATATATGCCAGCAGTAATCTATTGGATACACTATTTTATGAAATTTTTACAAATGACCATACCAAATTATAATTATAAAAAATTGAGACAATTAATTATTAAATATTAAAAAGTTTACCCCCTTCTTTGGTCCAATTCCATCAAGTAATTCATTTCATTTCTAAATGAATTTTAAGTTTATTTAAATCAAACACACTTTATCAATAAAAAGTGATTTAGTATTAAGTAATTCTATAAAATTTAAAAATTAAAATTAGAAATAAATTTTACAAAATTTTCATTTAAACCAAACACACTTACTTATAGTGGTGAGCACGGGTTGGGAAAATTCAGGGAAAAAAAATCTCTAGTACCGTACCAAATTTCAATTATTTTAAAAATAAAATCTCTAGTACCATTACCATTTTACGGTACGGAAATACCGTATCATACCAGTTTTTCGGTATGGTTCGGTACGGGGATTCGGTTCTAACATACACAATGATAAAATTAAGAATTATATCGAATGCAATTAATTGTTATAACATCAATTAGTTGCTATTAATAGCACATAAAATTCATATATAAACTAACAAAATGTAACACATACCATTTAAGGTATGTTAAAGTAGGGTTGGCAATTCGTGTCAGCGGGTCGTAAACGGGTCGTGTCGAGACACGATAATAACATAGATATGGCTGACCCGAACACGACCCGTTTAAGTAATCGTGTCAAAACTTCAAACACGAACACAGATATGTTTAGTTGACGGGTTACACGACACGACACGTTTAGACACGTTCAACTTATACAGGTCTAAATGTGTTACGGTTACACGACACAACACTTTTAACCCATTTAACTTATATGGGTTTAAATGTGTTACAAATACACGTTTAGACACACTTAAGTTATATGTGTCTTAATATGTTATAAACACTATAAGGACACGTTTAGACACGTTTAACTATTAAATTACAAAATAATAAAAAAATCACAAAAAAATCTATTAAATATAAAAAAAATTAATATTATGTGGTACAATTTGAAATTATATTCTAAATTAA
>CATIWO010190695.1:0-17558 GCA_949673435.1 Macaranga tanarius
GCCAAGGCTATAGGATCCACTTCTATTGATTTACTTGATCATATTTTGTTATTAGATGATGTATTGTATGTACCCAATACTTTCAAAAACATTATCTCTATCTTTAGTTTGACTAGTAGGGGTTATGAATTCCTTTTTGGAAGAGATATATGTAAAATTTATTTTGGAAATAAATTAATTAGAATGGGTTATGTGATACACGGTTTATATTATATTGATAATATATCTAATAACATTGAGCCTTAATCTAGTGTGAATGCAATGTTAATTAAAAATGCCACTAACTCTAAACATCTTTGGCACTTAAGATTATGTCATATTGCAGAGGATACGATCATGAAGTTGGAAAAGATGGGAATCTTGAGCGATCTTAAATCCGCATCCGATCCAACTTATGAGGCTTGTCTTCAAGGCAAGATGACAAGGTCACCATTTGTTAGACAAATGATAAGAGCCAATGAAGTATTGGAAATCATACATAGTGATGTATGTGGGCCATTTAAGGAAATGGCTAGAGGTGGTTTCTACTACTTTATTACCTTTATAGATGATCTATCAAGTTATGGGCACTTGTTTCTTATGAAGAACAAGAGTGAATCCTTTGAAAAATTTAAAGAGTTCAAGGCCAAAGTAGAGAATCAAACTGAGAAAAGTATTAAAACTCTTTGATCCGATCGAGGTGGTGAATACTTAAGTACCGAGTTTATTGAGTTCCTTAAAAAATATGGCATTATATCACAGCACACGCCACCTGGAACACCACAGTTAAATGGTGTGTCCGAGAGGCATAACCGTACCTTATTAGATATGGTACGATCTATTATGAGCTATACGAATCTTCCCATATCACTTTGGGGTTTTGCACTCCAAACGGCCTCCTACATCCTTAATCGTGTTCCATCCAAGTCCGTCACATCCACACCATATGAGATATGGCATGGTAAGGCACCAAGTCTTAAACATGTTAAGATTTGAGGGTGCCCAGCTTTCATAAAAAAGCTAAAATCGGACAAATTGTTTGTAAAATTGATTAAAAGAAGGTTTGTTGGATATCTTAAAGATAGTTTAGGATATTGCTTTTATCTTTCTGTTGAATAAGTTATTGTTGTAAGTAGAGATGCCATATTTCTTGAGAAAGAGTTTCTTGAGGAAGGTGGAAAAGGAAGGAAGATAATGTTAGATGAAGAGTCATCTAAGGAAGCCTGAAAAATTGATCACGTGAACATTGATCAACCCAAAGAGCCTATTCCAATTGAGAATGTCATTACACCAACTCCTAGGAGATCTAGTAGGGTATCTCATCCTCCGGAGAGATACGGTTTTCTCCATGATATGCAAGAGTTGCATGTAAATGAAGAAAGAATTCATGATGATGATCCTACTACATATGAAAAGACTTTATATGATAAGGATTCTTCAAAATGGCTTGAAGCAATGAGAACTAAAATGGATTCCATGTATGCTAACCAAGTCTGGACACTTGTTGATCCACCTGAAGGTATCGTACCTATTGGGTGCAAATTGATCTTCAAGAGAAAGATTGGCACAGACGGGAAGGTGGAAACCTATAAAGCTAGGCTAGTAGCGAAAGGGCCAAAGGCAAGGGGTTGACTATGAGGAGACCTTCTCACCGGTAGCCATGCTTAAATCCATTGGGATTCTTCTTGCTATAGTCGTACACTATGATTATGAGGTTTGGCAATTAGATGTCAAGACTGCCTTTCTTAACTGTTATGTTGAGGAAGATATTTTCATGGAGCAACCTAAGGGTTTTAAAACTGAGGAAAGCTCAAAAGTGTGCAAGCTTAGTAGATCAATCTATGGTCTACAGCAGGCATCAAGGAGTTGGAATCATCATTTTGATGAGGCTATCTATTCTTATGGTTTCATTAAGAATGTGGATGAGCCATGTGTTTATAAGAAGGTTAGTGGGAGACAACTCACTTTCCTGTTCTTGTATGTTGATGAAATACTTCTTATTGGAAATGACATCGGTATGATGACTTCTGTGAAAGTATAGTTTTCTAAGACCTTCTCAATGAAAGACTTAGGAGAAGATACTTATATTCTTGGGATTTGAGTATATAGAGATAGATCGAAGAGAATAATAGGTTTATCTTAAATTTTTTACTTGGAAAAGTGTTGAAAAGATTCAACATGCTTGATTCCAAGAGAGGATTGTTACCATTTAGGCATGGTATCCACCTTTCTAAGATGATGTCTCCCAAAACATCTGAGGAAATGGTGGAGATGGCCAAGGTTCCTTATGCTTCGGCTATAGGAAGCCTAATGTATGCTACATTGTGTACTAGGCCAGACATTGCCTATGTTGTTAGTGTAACTAGCAGGTTTCAATCCAACCCAAGCTTCGAGCATTAGGTGGCAGTTAAGGCTATCCTTAAGTACTTAAGAAGAACTAAGGATTTAGTCTTAAGTTATGGAGGAGGTGACTTATAACTTACAGGTTTCACAGATTCTGACTTCCAGTCAGATATAGATGATAGAAAGTCTATCTCTGGGTTTGTCTTTATCTGTAATAGAGATGCAATGAGCTAGAAGAATTCTAAGTAGAGTATCACTACCGATTCCACTACAGAAGCTGAGTATATAGCTACATGGGATGCTGCTAAAGAAGCTGTTTATATTCAAAAGTTCATCTCTGAACTAGGTGTTGTTCCTTCTATTGAGTCGGGAGTTCCTCTCTTCTGTGACAACAATGGAGCCATTATTTTAACAAAGGAACCAAGGTCTCACTAGAAATCCAAATACATCGAAAGGCACTTCCATGTTATTAGGGAACTTATTAGGAAGGGCGATGTGCTCATGCATAAGGTAGCTTTAGTCAACAATGTGGCTGATCACTCACTAGGGTGCTTACCCAGCTACAGTTAGACCACCATCTTAAGAATATGGGTCTTAGATATTGTAGCAAATGGCACTAGTGCAAGTGGGAGATTGTTAGTATATATGTGCCCTAAGGCCATTTTGTATATAAACATTGTATCTTAATCCCTTTGGCAATAATATATTCTTTTAGATAAAGTATTTGTTCATTTGAATATTCACCTTTAGTATTATGTTAAATGAGTTTATTATCAAGAGTTGATAATATGAGTGACAAACTCATTTAGTACATATACTATAAATGTTCATAGTTGGTGGATTAATATAAAGGCAATATTAATCCCTAGACTATCACCTATGTCTATTTTCCTTAATCAGTATGTGATACTGATAGTAGGAGGTAGTGAGTTTCATGCTACTTGATATAAGTTATCAGAATAGACATATGGATACTCATGTGATGAGTGAATCGAACAGTAACACAAGATTTGTGATTGCTTGGGAATTCACTTTAGTCAACAATCACAATCTTGGACATAATTGTGCATATGGTCCTTTGGCCCGAGGCGACACGATCATCCACATATGGTTGGTTAGTGTTTGTTACCACTTACATACCTGTGCTAGCCATGTATGGGTATATGGCATGTTGTGGCTCTAGTTGGTTATATGTAGGGATGAGTGATCAGCCAAGATGGAATTCATTACCTGGAGTGAACCGGGATAAGATCCTATGCCATCTAAGTTATTCTTGATGAATAAGCACATGGCCAGGACAAACTCAACTTGCCCGAAAAGAGTTTCGGTGTTAGAAAAGAGTTTCTAGTAGTAGTCGTGTTTTATCAAGAATAAGATAAAGTCATATGATAGAGGCAATTAGAGTTTGACTAAACCTTGAATCTAGCCAATATTGGGATCTTGTAATGAAGGGACATTTAGTGCACGGTAATTGTTCTTTGGTTCTTATGAATCTGTATATAGCATTCATTTCTAATTGGGTAGTCGTGATATCTTTGCTAGGGGTCACTCATTACTTATGGGAACTGAATGTAATACATTGGGATTTTCACATTCAATTTCGAAAGGTGTTTCTAAGATATTAAATGTTAATATCATTTTCCATTGACATTTAGACTTGAACCTAGTAAGTCACACATATAAGGGTTGAACTTGTGATGATTAACATTAATTTGATTATTAATTAAAGAGTTTAATTAATTAATTAAATTAATTGAATTAGATTTGCGCATATGCAGGGATCTAGCATATCCCGAAATCCGAATTCAAAGATTGGAACTTTATTGCATTTAAGCAAATATTAATTTAGGCTTAATTTAATATGAGATATTAAGTTAAAGATTAAATTAATATTAGCCTTCCAAATATATATGGACATGGGCCATAAGATGGATCATGTGTGTTATGGATGATGGACTTGGTCTATGTGATGGACCATAGGCATTGGACTTGGTTTAAAGAGTTTGAACTAGTCCACTTGTTATTTATATGGATTGGATTTTGATCAAAGAGTTTAATCTAGCCCATTAATTGTCTTGAATTGGATTGGTCCATCTCGAAGTGTAGAGAAGCCCATATCCTAAGCCCAAGCCCAATCCCAAGCCTATTAAGTGTTAATGGAATTAGAATAGGGATAGGCATATTCATGCAACCAAATAAGTCAATTCAAAGGTTGGTGGCTTTTTTTGTTAAAGTGATAGAATTCCAAGTCTTCTATTGACTTCGAATGAAAACTTGGAATAAGGACTAGCAATAGTGGCTAGACTTGACAAAGAAGACACTAAAGGATTATTTAATTAACAAGAAAATTTGAAGAGAAAGAGCTTACTTGCTGGAATTTTTGGCTATAGCATTGATAGAGGGAGTTGGTTACTCTAACCAAACCAAAGGAAAAGAAAGGGACTCTTCCTTCTTCCTTAGTTCAAAAAGGTGAGCCCTAATATATCACAAGAGTTGTGATATCTCTCTAAATCATCATCCTTGGGAGGGTAAACACTAAGTTCCATGCCTTCAAGATTGAAGAAGCTTTTATAAGCTCTTGGGTCTTAATAAGAGAGGCTTATGTGGTGGAGATTTATCAATCTCAAAGATCAACCAAGTGCAATCCGTTTGTCTCGAGCTAGAGGCTTCACACTTGGGAAGCTCAGAGCTAGTAGATACAACAATTAAAGCTTGTCAAGAATTCTACTCACTAAGGAGTATTGTAAGTGTTACTTAACTCTTAGTTAGTAGGGCTTGTAATATAATTACATGGCTTCTTTGATTGTTGATAAAATATTGTCCATGATGCATGATTAGTTATGTATAGTGCATATGATTTGGTTCTTAGGGCATGAATGGATTCAAACTTGATGCAAGTGTTGCATGCTTCCTAAAAGTTTTAAAATTTCATATAGTTGGTTGCTTTGACCCTCCGTTCCCTTCAGATATGATGTGGAATGAGTTTCCACCCTTTTGTGTATTGTAAATGTGAGGATTTATTGGAAATGTTGATATGTGTGCTTTATGTGTGGATATTGGTGGAATATTATTGTGATGACTTATTGTGATGTAATAGCATTCAGTTGTATTGTATTATATTATGTTGTGTTTCACAAGAAGGTGAAACATGTGAGGAAAATATAATGTTGCCTTTGAGTTATGTAAATTATTATCGTGATATGAGTTTGGAATGATTTATGTTACTTCATGGAAGTAACATGGTGACTATTGGTGTGTATGTATGAGTTGTACATACCTAAAATATTGTGATAATGATGTAGGAATTGTGTAAGGATGTGAGATATGAGCTGGGCGGAAAAGTGTGTGAATGTGAGATATGAGCCGGGTGGATTTGGCATTGCCAATGTATTGAATTGAGAATGAAATATATATGAATATATATCAATAATGGTGAGGTGAGCCGGGTAGATATTATGAATTGTGAGATGTGATTGTAATGATAATGGTTGTGTGTGTTGATATTGATTTATACACACACCTATGTATGTTATGTTAATTGATAATTTTCTTTGGATGATATTGGGTTGTGAATGGATGTGTATTACTTGGAATTTTTATGAAATGTGCTATCAGGATGAAGACACGGGCTGAAACACGAGCGTGTCTCAAGCTGTGTGATAAGACATGGCATGTCTTAGTGGAGACGTGGGCGTGTTTAATGTGGCATTTTTGTCCAAAGAGATATATGGGCGTGTCCTTGGCCATAGTATGTTGAATTTTGGACAGTGAGGTACATGGGTCAAAACACGGCCGTGTTCTAGACCCTGTCTCGACTATGAATATTAACCAGAAGACCACACATGAAAAGACATGCCCGTGTAGTCCATATTTTAGTTGTTTTAGTTATTTCTTGTTAATTAGTTCTTGAGAAGATTTATGTATAATTATATTAGTTACTACTTACTGAGTTGTAAGCTCATTCCTTCACAATTATTTTCTTTTTCAGGATAACATCAAAATTCTGAGTTATATTTCCGTCTCCAGTAGGAAATCTCAGGTGGGCCATTGGTGAGATTATCATATACACGTTTTAGTGATAGCATCAGTCTATAAACTTGTTCATTGTGTATGTTACAAAGTGGGGTGTGTAAAAGTTTATAATGTATTTTATAACTTAATTATCTATGTCATATATATATATGTACATATTAAATAGAGTTTTTATTTCATCTAATTCCATAATAAGATGGATTATGTATATATATAATTCACGCATGCTTGTTCTGAGGGGTGTTACATTTAGTGGTATCAGAGCATGGATTAGATTTCCTTAAGACATGAGAATATAATGCATTCATGGTATGTCATGCATGAATCAAAAATTGCATATAGTTGATATGGGTCGAAATGAGTCAGGAAAGAAGTATATAATTCACTTTGCACTGGCCCAAATGAGTCACTAGAGTTAATTTATAGACAAATTTATACGCATGAATTATATGAGCCTGAATAATTTTTTTTTATGAATAACAAAGATTTGGAGGAATTGATGACTAAGAATATGAGTGAGTATATATATATATATATATATTGTGAGATGTGTGATTGGATGTGCTATGGAATGGTATTCTGAGGAGTATTAATGTTTTATGATGAGATTTTGTATAAGAGTGATTGTATAGTGGTTATGGAATGATGATTATAGTAAGGCATTACTTACTATGATTTTTAATTTTGACAATGTGATTGTGTTTTGCCTCATATGAATGTAAAATTAAAGTGTGAGGTGACAATGTGTGATATATATGTGATAGTGGAGGCTGAGCCGGGTGGATAGCCTCCACTGATTGTGAAATATGGAAAAGGTGAGCCCGGTGAATAGCTACCCATAATTGATGTGTGAAAATGAGACTTGAGACTGAGCCGGACGGATAGTCTCAATATGTGGCCAAATGTAGAAATTGTGATATTGAGAAATAAGTCAAAATTGGCTAAGTGTGATGTAATTATATGACAATGGATCCAGCCCGATCCTAAATTATGAGGTTAAGGTGTGAATGCTTGAGTTCTGGCTTTTATAAAAATTTTTATAAGATGCTATCTTCTATTGTTGTGATGAGTACACATATTAAACAAAATGTTAAAATGTGAGATCAGGTAATGTGAGCATCCTTGGTGGTTGATTATATTTATACTCTCCCATTTATATTGATAATTTGTGAGCATTTGAAAAAAAATGGTTACAAGTACATATATGATTATAAATTCTTTTGGTTACGTGAATGGAATATATATATACATAGTCATGGAATAAGGGAATTGATATACAGAGGATATGTATTAATTACAAGTTAAATTTTGTATATCTTGTGTATATTTTCAGTATATTTTTTTGTATATGATTGGTATGTGTTTGAGATAAAAGAGTGTTTAGGATTGATGATTGTAAATTAGCTTATATATATATAATGAATGGTAAATGTAAGTATAGGAATGAGTTAATTAACTTCAATGCATAAGTTGATGTTGTACTTAAAGTACTTGGATTTGTGATTGATATTTTAATATATATTTCTAGTCTATAAACTTTGGAAGTGGTGTATAAGAGTTGTTAGAGAAGGGGTTTAGTAGACCCAGCATTTCATTGTGGGGAGTACCAGTTTTGTTTGTGAAGAATAAGGATAGAAGTAAGAGGTTGTGTGTTGATTACCAGTAGTTAAATAAGATAACTGCCAAAAATAAGTATCCATTACTGAGAATTGATGAATAAGACTTTTCATCAGTACTTAGCTCATTTTGGAATTGTTTATTTGTAATATTCTTATTTACTTTTGGAGTTGAAAAGATTATAAGCAACATCTATATATAGCTTTACACATATATTGAGGAAAATAGTTGTATGCCAAATTCAGTTAGAGTGAGTATTGGATGGGGGGTTTTGTGGTTTATATGGATGCTTTAAAATAAGGGTTGGGATGTGTTCTTATGTGAAATGGAAGAGTTATAGCTTATGCTGCAAGAGAGTTACGATCAGGTGAGAATCATAAAAGTTTGAAGTATATTCCATATAAAAGAATTAAGTTAAGACAATAAGGATAAATGGAATGATTGAAGGATTATGATTGCACAATTAATCATCATCCAGGAAAAACAAATATGATGGCATATTCTTTAAATAGAAAAATAGTGGATTGCTTGGAGGAATGATTTTATACAATGGAAAGTAATTATTGGCACTATGAACTAGGGATGTTATTATAAATATCAAAGAGAGTAACTTGTTTACTATATAATAAAACAAACATTCAATTGGAGATTAGAATAAATATGCACAAGTTGAAGATTCTTATTTGAGAAGATGAAAGAAAGATGGTATGTTATTAATCAGAAGTCATTTGTGTATGTACTAGAGATCAGAGAACTGGGAAAACAAATTATGAATGAAGCTTGCAATGCACCTAGACAGTGCGGAAATGTACCAAGATATAAAGCCTTTTTATTAATAGCCAACTATGAATAAGGATGTGGCAGAATTAGTTGCTAAATGTTGACTTGCTAATAAATGGAAGCTGAATATCAAGTACCGGCGGTAAATTACAACCCTTGAGGAAACCTAAGTGGAAATGGGAGAAAATAACTATGAATTTGTTTATTGGGTTGCCTTGTATTATTCGTACATATGATGTCATTTGGGTGATAGTTGATAGACTCACAAAGTTAGCTCATTTCTTATCCATGCAAAAGATAGATTCGTTAGATAAGTTAGCTGCTTTACATATTTCGAAGATTATGAGATTACATAGTGTGCTTTATCTTTTATGTTTTATGGAAAAAAAATAATTCACATCATATTTCTAGGATAGTTACAGAGAGCTTGGGAATTAAATTGTAGTTGAGTACAATATTTCATTCACAAACAGATGGGCAATTAGAGTGAACGATTCAGACTTTAGAATATATCATGAGAATTCGTACGCTTGGATTTAAAGTAAACTAGGTTGATCATTTGTCATTGCTAGAATTCGTATATAACAACAATTTTCATTTTAGTTTGAAGGATTGAGGCCATTAGAAGGACCTGAATTAATTCATGTAATGGTGGATAAAATTTAAGTAGTTAAAAAGTGTCTCAAAATAGCACAAGATCAATAAAAAAGATATGTAGACCAACATCGGAGAGAAATGGAATATCAAGTGGGATAAAAACTTTTCTTAAAGGTATCCCCATGCAAAGGAATTTTGAGGTTTGGCAAACAAAAAAAATTGAGCCCAAGATATATTAGACCGTACAAGATTATCAAGAAGATTGGACCATTGGCTTACAGATTGGCTTTACCAATAGAATTGACTTCCATTTATAATTCTTTCCATGTGTCAATGTTGAGACAGTATCGATCGGATCCGAGTGATAGAGTACAAGAGCTGAAGATAGAAATCCCTGAGAAATTTACTTATGTGAAAGAACTGGTGAAAATATTAAATCGAAGGGTGAAGCAATTAAGGAACAAGGAGATTCTTATGGTGAAAGTTAAATGGAGTTATCATGTACCAAAGGAAGCAATGTGGGAAGTGGAGGAACACATGAGACAGAAATATCCTTATCATTTTCCACAAGATAGCGAGTTATTAAATTTCAGGGATGAAATTTTATAAGGAAGGGAGAATTGTAACGCTTGCAAAGTGGGGCATGCAATTTATACATTTAATTTTATTTTATTTATTAAAATTGGACATAATGCATTAGCAATCACATGTGCATGGATTATGTGAATTGTATGTATCTTGATAGTATTTTACTTGTTGATAAATTGAGGTGTGTGGTTAGAGAGTGGTGTTGTTAGATTGGAATTTGGATGTTGATTAGGACTAAGTTGTAAGAAAATAGGAACTTGAGTGAAGCAATTATAAGTCTAAGGACTAGTTGGGAAGAGTAGCAATTCATTAAGGAGTTAGATGGATATTGGGTGATAAATATCACAATTTTTGGCTATATCTTCTTCTTCAACGTGTCTTTCCATTAAAAAGCAAGGGTGAGTTGTTGAGGAAGGGAGAAAGTTGCACTAAATTACCTTTAAAGAAATTAAGAATTTGGTGGAGAGAGAAAGAGTGGATTTGGCTAAGGAATTAGGAGTCTAGGTTGTAATTATCAACCTTTAAAGTTCAAGAACATCTATTGGTAAGTTAATTATGTTTTTGATTGAGTTATGATAGGATTTTGGGTAGTAGAATTCGTGCTCTATTTTTTTACTGAAATTTCAGCCTCTATGTTTTTGCTATAACTCGAGCTATGGAGCTCCAAATTTGGTTTTGTTTGATTCTATAGAAACTTCAAAGAGTCCTCTACAACTCTCAAGTTTTGAGTTTTAGTTAAAACTGTCGTTAAGATGGTTGAAATGGACCAGACATTTTATTTCTCACTCTATCATACTGTGTGACCTGATGTTACTATAATTGTAATAATTAATTCTATACATATGCAAATTATACGATTTTAGTTGAAAATGAAAGTAGACTTTTAAACCTAAATACTATAAAAATATTATAGTTATAGGATGAGTCTACAATTTATTTTAGCATTTTGAACTCAAGGTATTGATTCTGCCTATGGCAGAATTTATATAGCTTGGTGGTCTTTTCTTGTGTGCTTGGTATATAGTTATTTTAAGGGTCCCATAAATGAGTTATATGTTCATGTGATATGTATATAGTGAGTACATGTTGTGATTTTGAGATTTAAAAGTATAAATGTAAATTTAGGAGATCCAAAAACCGAAAGAAGTGGAGTCAACTAGAGGAGACTTTTTTCACTCTAAAGTTGGAGCGTATATGGGGTAAGTAGTTACTAGTTTAATATACCTTTGAATTCTCCTTTATTTTGACATGTATTTTGTTAAGTAACTTTGTGATGGTAATTTACAGTATATTTAAAATATATGTGATAATATTGTGACATTAAATTGAGATGGATTATATTATTAGATGCAAATTAGCATAGTAATTGCTTATGTGTATGAATTTGGTGAGATGTGGCTTATTGTATTACTTTTGTGATACCTATGATGTTATATAAGTAAGATTGAGCATTTATGATGAAAATGTTATGTGAAGCTCTAAATATACTTGTGTATAAATTACATGAGTGCGGAATAAGTCGGGCGAATGGAATTATGATATATAATTAGAGTGTATATGTTAATTGTTCTGATATCAAGTTGAACTAGAATAATTTACTTAATGTAATTTAACATGGAAATTGTGTAAGTGTATGAAATGATGAGGTTTCTTAATACCATTTATAATGGTTGTTGTTTATGCTTATGAGTGTGATATAATGTGGAATGAGTTTCCACCCTTTTGTGTATTGGAAATGTGAGGATTTGTTGGAAATGTTGATATGTGTGCTTTATGTGTGGATATTGGTAGAATATTATTATGATGACTTATTATGATGCAACAGCCTTCAGTTGTATTGTATTATGTTGTGTTGTGTTTCACAAGAAAGTAAAACATGTGAGGAAAAGATAATGTTACCTATGAGTTATGCAAATTATTATCATGATATGAGTTGGGAATGATTTATGTTACTTCATGGAAGTAACATGGTGACTATTGGTGTGTATGTATGAGTTGTACATACCTAAAATATTATGATAATGATGTGGGAATTGTGTAAGGATGTGAGATATGAGCCGGGTGGAAAAGTGTGTGAATGTAAGATATGAGCTGGGTAGAAAAGTGTGTGAATATGAGATATGAACTAGGTGAAAAAGTGTGTGAATGTGAGATATGAGCCGGATGGATTTGGCATTGCCAATGTGTTGAACTGAGAATGAAAGATATATGAATATATATCAATAACGGTGAGGTGAGCCGGGTGGATATTATGAATTATGAGATGTGAGTGTGATGACAATGGTTGTGTGTGTTGATATTGATTTATACACACGCATATGTATGTTATGTTAATTGATAATTTTCTTTGGATGATATTGGGTTGTGAATGGATGTGTATTATTGGAATTTTTATGAAATGTGCTATCAGGATGAAGACACGGGCTGAGACATGGGCGTGTTTCAAGCCGTGTGATAAGACACGTCATGTCTTAGTGGAGACATGGGCGTATTTAATGTGGCATTTTTATCCAGAGAGATACATGGGCAGAGACATGGGCGTGTCCTTGGCCATGTATGTATATTGAATATTGGACAGTGAGGTACACGGGTCGAAACACAGCCATGTTCTAGACTATTTCTCGACTGTGAATATTAAGCAGAAGACTTTACGGGAAGAGAAACGCCCGTGTAGTCCATATTTTAGTTGTTTTAGTTATTTCTTATTAATTAGTTATTGAGAAGATTTGTCTATAATTATATTAATTACTATTTGCTGAGTTGCAAGTTCATTTCTTTGCAATTATTTTTTTTTCAGGATAATGTCAAAATCCTGAGTTATATTTCCGTCTCCAGTAAGAAATCTTAGGTGGGCAAGTGACGAGATTATCATATACACTTTTTAGTGATAGCATCAGTCCATAAATTTGTTCATTGTGTATGTTACAAAGTAGGGTGTGTAGACGTTTATAATGTATTTTATAACTTAAGTATCTATGTCATATATATATGTACATATTATATAGAGTTTTTATTTCATCTAATTCCATAATGAGATGGATTATATATATATATAATTCATGCATGCTTATTCTGAGGGGTGTTACATTTAGTGTTATCAGAGAAGGGATTAGATTTCCTTGGGACATGAGAATATAATGCATTCATGGTATGTCATGCATGAATCAGAAGTTGCATATAGTTGATATGGGTCGAAATGAGTCAGGATAGAAGTATATAATGCACTTCGCACTCGCCTAAATGAGTCACTAGAGTTAATTTATAGATAAATTTATACGCATGAATTATATGTGCCTGAATAATTTTTTTTATGAATAACAGAGATTTGGAGGAATTGATGACTAAGAATATGAGTGAGTATATATATATATTGTGAGATGTGTGATTAGATGTGCTATGGAATGGTATTCTGAGGAGTATTAATGTTATATGATGAAATTTTGTATGAGAGTGATTGTATAGTGGTTGTGGAATGATGATTATAGTAAGGCATTACTTACTGTGATTGTTAATTTTGACAATGTGATTGTGTTGTGACTCATGTGAATGTGAAATTAAAGTGTAAGGTGACAATGTGTGATATATGTATGATAATGGAGACTGAGCCGGGTGGATAGCCTCCACTGATTATCAAATATGGAAAAGCTGAGCTGGGTGAATAGCTACCCATAATTGATGTGCGAAAATGAGACCTGAGACTGAACCGGGCGGATAGTCTCAGTATGTGGCCAAATGTGTAAATTATGATAGTGAGAAATAAGCCAAAATTAGTTAGGTGTGATGTAATTATATGACAATGGTTCCAGCCTGATCCTAAATTATGAGGTTGAGATGTGAATGCTTGAGTTCTGGTTTTTATATGAATTTTTATGAGATGCTATCTTCTATTGTTGAGATGAATACAAATATTAAACAAAATGTTGAAATGTGAGATCAGGTAATGTGAGCATCCTTGGTGATTGATTATATTTATACTTTCCCATTTGACTTGATAATTTGTGAGCATTTGAAAAAAAATGGTTGCAAGTGCATATGTGATTATACATTCTTTTGGTTATGTGAATGGAATATATATATACATAGTCGTGGAATAAGGCAATTAATATACATAGGATATGTCTTAATTATAAGTAAAATTTTTTATATCTTGTATATATTTTCTGTATATGATTAGTATGTGTTTGAGATAAAAGAGTGTTTAGGATTGATGATTTTAAATTAGCTTATTTATATATATAATGAATGGTGAATGTAAGTATAGGAATTAGTTAATTGACTTCAATGCATAAGTTGATGTCGTACCTAAAGTACTTGGATTTGTGCTTAATATTTTGATATATATTTCTAGACTATAAACTTTGGAAGTGGTGTATAAGAGTTGTTAGAGAAGGGGTTTAGTAGACCCAGCATTTCATTATGGGGAGTACCATTTTTTTGTGAAGAATAAGAATATAAGTAAGAGGTTGTGTGTTGATTACTGGCAGTTAAATAAGATAACTGCCAAGAATAAGTATCCATTGCTGAGAATTGATGAACAAGACTTTTCATCAATACTTAGCTCAGTTTGTAATTGTTTATTTGTGATATTCTTATTTACTTTTAGAGTCAAAAAGATTATAAGCAACATCTGTATATAGCTTTACACATATATTGAGGAAAACAGTTGTATGCCAAATTTAGTAAGAGTGAGTACTGGATGGGGGTTCTGTGGTTTATACGGATACTTTAAAGTAAGGGTTGGGCTGTGTTCTAATATGAAATGGGAGAGTTATAGCTTATGCTCTAAGAGAGTTACGATCAGGTGAGAATCATAAAAGTTTAAAGTATATTCTATATAGAAGAATTAAGTTAAGACAATGAGGATAAATGGAACGATTGAAGGATTATGATTGCACAATTGATCATCATCCAGGAAAAATAAATGTGATGGCAGATGCTTTAAGTAGGAAAATAGTGGACTGCTTGGAGGAATGATTTGATACAATGGAAAATAATTTTTGGCACTATAAGCTAGGGATGTTATTATAAATATCAAAGAGAGTAACTTGTTAACTACATAACAAAATAAACATTCAATTGGAGATTAGAATAAAGATGCACAAGTTGAAGATTCTTATTTGAGAAGATGAAAGAAAGATGGTATGTTATTAATCAGAAGTCATTTGTGTATGTACTAGAGATCAGAAAACTGGGAAAATAAATTATGAATGAAGCTCGCAATGCACCTAGACAGTATAAAAATGTACCAAGATATAAATGGAAGCTGAACATTAATTACCGGTGGTAAATTACAACCCTCGAGGAAACCTGAGTGGAAATTGGAGAAAATAACTATGAATTTGTTTATTGGGTTGCCTTGTATTATTCGTACATATAATGTCATTTGGGTGATAGTTGATAGACTCACAAGGTCGGCTAATTTCTTATCCATGCAAAAGACGGATTCGTTAGATAAGTTAGCTGCTTTGCATATTTCGAAGATTGTGAGATTACATAGTGTGCTTTATCTATTATGTTTTATAGAAAACCACATTTCACATTATATTTATAGGATAGTTACAGAGAGCTTGGGAATTAAATTGCAGTTGAGTACAATATTTCATTCACAAACAGATGGGCAATCAGAGTAAACGATTCAGACTTTGGAAGATATCATAAGAATTCATACACTTGGATTTAAAGAAAATTGGGTTGATCATTTGTCATTGCTAGAATTCGTATATAACAACAGTTTTCATTTTAGTACTAGTGTGGTTCCTTATGAATCTTTGTATGAAAGAAAATGTCGATGTCTGGTGTGTTGGATGTGGAAAGATTGAGGCCATTATAAGGACATGAATTGATTCATGCAACGGTGGATAAAATTTAACTAGTTAAAAAGTGTCTCAAAACAGCACAAGATCGACAGAAAAGTTATGTAGACCAACACCGGAGAAAAATGGAATATCAGGTAGGAGAAAAAGTTTTCTTAAATGTATCCCCATGGAAAGGAATTTTAAAGTTTGGCAAACATGGAAAATTGAGTCCAAGATATGTTTGACCGTATGAGATTATCGAGAAGATTAGACCATTGGATTACAGATTGGCTTTACCAACAAAATTAACTTCCATTCATAATATTTTCCATATGTCAATGTTGAGACAATATCGATCAGATCCGAGTCCTATAGTACAAGAGCCGGAGATAGAAATCTCAGAGAAATTTACTTATGCGAAAGAACAGGTGAAAATATTAAATTGAAGGGTGAAGTAATTAAGGAATAAGAAGATTCTTATGGTGAAAGTAAAATGGACTTATCATGCAACAAAGGAAGCAATATGGGAAGTGGAGGAACACATGAGATAGAAATATCCTTATCATTTTCCGGAAGATAGCGAGTTATTAAATTTCGGGGATGAAATTTTATAAAGAGGGGAGAATTGTAACGCCTGCAAAGTGGGGCATGCAATTTATGCATTTAATTTTATTTGTTAAAATTGGACATGATGCATTAGCAATCACATGTGCATGGATTATGTGAATTGTATGCATCATGAGAGTATTTTACTTGTTGAGTTATATGTGATACATGTTAGTATAGGTGATATGCCCTAGAGGAAATCATGTATTTTGACATTGTAAAATCCCAAATGGCAATAAAATATTCATTTAAATAAAGAGTTTATTTATTTGAGTATTACTCCATTAGCATTATGTTAAATAAATGTATTATCAAAAGTTGATAATATGAGGACACATTTATTTAGTACATATGCTATAAAATTATTCATAGTCAATGAATTAATATTTTGTTAATATTAATTTGACTATCACCTCTGTCTATTTTCCTTGATTAGTATGTGATACTAATAATGGGAGGTAGTGAGTCTCATGCAACTTGATATGAGATATCAGAATAGACATGTGGATACTCATGTTGATGAGTGGATCGAACATGACGTTAGATATGTGATCGTAAGGGTATTCACTTACAGTCAACGATCACTATCTAGATCATAATGGTGCATATAGTCCTTTGACCTAAGGCATCACGGTCATCCACATTTAAGTGATTAGAGTTTGTTACCGCTTACATACCTGTGCTAGCCATGTATGGGTATATGGCGTGTGGTGGCTCTAGTGAGTTGAATGTAGGGATGAGTGTTTGTCCAAGATGGGATTCATTACCTGGAGTGAACCGGGTTAAGATCCTACTCCTATCTAAGTTTATTCTTGATGAATGAGTTCCTGGCCAGGACAAACATAACATGCTGAAAGAGTTTCAGTACTATAAAGTGTTTCTAGTGTTTGTTATGTTTTATAGAGAATAGAACTTGAGATGAGGTAAAATGATAAAGCTATTAGAGTTTGACTGTACCTTAACTCTAGGCTTTGTCGGGATCTTCAATAAAGGGATTTTAGTGCACGGTAATTGTGATCAGAGGGTTCGTGAGAATCACAACATGCATTCATTTCTAATTGGGTAGCTATGATATCCAATGCTAGGGATCACTCACAGCTTATGAGAACTAAATGTGTATCATTGGGATTTTCCCATTTAGACTTGAAAGAGTTTCAAGTAATATCAAGTGTTGATATTATTTTCTCATTGCCAATTAGACATGGACCTAGTAAGTCACAC
>CATIWO010190702.1:0-10112 GCA_949673435.1 Macaranga tanarius
GTTTTACAAAGAAAAATAATTCAAAAGGTAAAAATTTTTATAAAAATTGTGATTAAATAGAATATTTTGAATCTTTTAATTATTAAGTAGCTATTTTAAATAGAAAGTAATTATGTAATATAAATTAAAAAATAAAAAAAATTGAAAAAATTCAAACAAATAATTTATAAAAAATAAAAATGTTAAATACAAACAGATAATTTATCAAAAAAAATAAAAATTTTATTGATAAATTATCAGTTTGAATTTTTTGTTATTTTTTTAAATTCAAATGACATAATTATTCTCTACTTGTAATAGCTCTTTAATAATTAAAATATTTGAAATACCCTATTTAATTTCACTTTTTATAAAATTTTAACTTTTTAAATTATTTTACTTTGTAAAAACATATTAATTTTTGTAAATAATTTTATTTTATGACCTTATATAATTATCAAACTCATTCATATAAATATATAATATTTATTTCTGTTTTATAATCTAATATCAATATAATCGTTTATCTAATTATTTATTTAATATTCTAAAAATTACTTTTTTGAAAATAAATTATATATTTAAATTTACACATTAAATATAAAATATAAATAATTTTTTTAATATTAATTTGTTGTATTAAAGTAAATTTTAAAATACATATCCAAATAATTAAAAACATATTAAAATTTATAACTAATAATGAAATCTACTATGCCTAAGATTATAAAAAAAGAATTTACATTTTTTAGATAATAAATTGCAAATATTAATGATTTTTATTTTTTACATTTTTCATTTTTAATATAAAAATTTAGACTCAATATATATTACACATTCAAAAAAAATAAATAATTGATAAGATAATTAAACACATATAAAAAGTTAAAATGTTGCATTAGCTAATAAAAGAATAATTTAAGAGTAAAATAGTCATGTCATTTAAATTACTAAAAGGTCAAATATGTAGTGCATTTATAAACAAGTAGAGTGCAAAAATCCCCACCCATATTACAAAATGAATTTTATAAATTATTAATTAATTGGTTAATATATTGTTTAATTAATAAATTTTCTTGGTCCAATATTTAACATTTCTCTTAAAAAGAGGTTGATGAAAAACCTTTAACGCCAACAACAAATAAGAATGAAAAACTAATGAGTGCCGTGTGTGTGTATATATATATATATAATAAAAAATATGAAAGGTATATGTTCAAAAAAATATATATATATCAAAGGTATATTGTTATTAGACTTTTTTCACTTAACAATTTCTAGTTTTTTTTTTTAGAATCTCTATAATTTCTGTTCACTTATATTTTAATTACTCACTAATATTATTAAAATATATACGTAAAATTATATAGATATTTAATAGTATCATTATTTATAAGTAATATAACATTCACCTAACAACAATAAACCCTTGACAAATAAAAAAGAAAAAATATTTTTAATTTTATAAAAATAAAAAATAAAAATTTTATCAAAAATAAAAATAAAAATTTCAGATAGGCATATTAATGTAAATTATGTGCAAAATATTTCTAAAAGTTAATATTACTTTATGAAACATTAAAATATTAAAAAAATTACCAACAACTATTGGGATCAACTGGAAGGGGCTGTTCTCGATTAAACTGAGGTCTCGAGTTCGACTCTCAGTAAATGTAGTCACGTTAAATAGCTATTGGAAGACTTTTACCACTTTTGTGGTCTTGTGGTCCTACCTCGATTGATTCCGGATTAATCAAAACTTTTGTAGCTATCAAATACCTGAAGCATCAAATGAAAAAAAAAAATTTAATATTTTAATGTTAAATAAAATTATACAACTTTAAATAAAAAAAAAAATTAACCATAAGTTTTTGTTGTTTTTGTTATTATTATTATTATTATTAATTTTTTTAAAACTTTATTTTTACTTTATCTTTATCACCATTGGATGATGGTGTATTAAATAATTTAATAGTAATTATTAACAAAATAAACTTTATTTGTAAAATCCAAAGTAACTATAGACTACATTTTTTGTACTGGAAAATTCTACAGTAATTTTGTTTTTTAAAGACTTTATTTTTACTTTATCTTTACCACGATTGGATGATTGTGTATTAAATAATTTAATAAAAATTCTACAATAACTTTGTTTTTTAGAGACTTTATTTTTATTTTATCTTTATCACAATTGAATGATAGTATATTAAATAATTCAATGGTGAATTTTATTTATAAAAGCCAAAGTAACTATAGACTACATCTTTTGTACTGGGAAATTCTACATTAATTTTGTTTTTTAAAGACTTTATTTTTACTTTATTTTTATCACGATTGGATGATTGTGTATTAAATAATTCAATAAAAATTCTATAATAACTTTATTTTCTAGAGACTTTATTTTTATTTTATTTTTATCACAATTGAATGATAGTATATTAAATAATTCAATGATAATTATTAACAAAATAAACTTTACTTTGTAAAAAACAAAGTAACTACAAACTACATCTCTTGTATTTGGAAAAGGATATTTGTCCCGGCCAGAGACAAAAAAAATCCGTCGCCCAAGATGAAAAATTACTATTTTAGCTCCTCAAAATTATACCGCCCCTGTAAACATGAAAGGTCAAAATGGTAATTTATCGTCTCGAAGTATCACCGTCCTTTGTATTTATCCCAATCTAAAATATTAATTTGTCCTTTATTTATCTCATCTTTATCATCTGGCCTCTATGTGTTGTCTTTTCTTTTTCTTTTTGTCTATATAAACGACCAGATTTTCTCAGCTTCAAGATACAGCAAACACACGGGTTCTCAACAAAAGGTTTGAAATTCTTCATTTCTCTTAGTGTTTTTTCTTTTTTCTTTTTTTTTTTTTGGGTGCTTTGCCATATATTTTTGTTGAAATTATTGCTTTCAAGAACGAAAACGCTTCATTTCACTTGCTGTTTTAGTTTTAGGGCACCCTTTTCTTTTCTTTTTTTTTTAAATCTTTTTATTGGTTGGGTGTCTTTTCTATTATCTTGGTTTTAATATAGGTTTGGATTTTGGAATTTGGATCCGGGTTTTTGAAGCTTATGTTCATGACTTCACTATTTTATTGTGAATTGTGTAGCAAACTGATTATTAGTACCTTGTATTTCATGCATGTTAGTGTTATCATGTTAAGGTTGTAGATCTTTGCAGAAGCTTTTGTTTACTTTGGGTAATTAATCTATTCTAGAGTTTTCAAGAAACTTGTTGGGTTGTTTTTTTTTTTTTTTTTTTTTGAACATAGTTGTTTTTGGTGTTTTTAAGCGAGGATAAGGAGCAGAAATGAATTGTAATTTTCTCTCTTTTATTAAGTTATTGAATTGCATGTTGGAAAAGCAAAAACTTCTGTAAACTAGATAGGAAACTAAGGACGTGAAGTGGGGATTTGCTTTTACAGATATCAAATACTGTTTCTTGATAGGGAAATGAATATATTTGGTTTTCAGTATTCTCAGGAATATGAAAAGTGCGTGTGTTCTTGCGTGTAGATGTTTACCTATGATTTTTCAGTTGGTGAGGACTTTCATGAATTTTGTAACTGTTTCAAAGTTTCTTTCTTTCTTTGATACTGTTTTTTAGCTTTTATACCTGGAACTTACTTTGTTTGGTATTTTGACTTCAAGCTGTTTTGTGAGTTACTGTAAGGGATTTTGTTAAAAAATTTCTGCCCGAAGGTGCTGCAATTTTGTTGTTTTTGAAATGTAGAGAATAACAAATAGTGGACATACACGTAAGTATATGGTCATTTAGTGAAGGTGTAATCATAATTGAGCCTCTTTTCTTTGTGCTGTGTGCGCGATTGCCCGTGTGTTTAATCAAGTGATGGGGAAAACTGAATTAAGCTTGAAGAAAATTCATAACTACTGCTTGCTTATTAAAGTTTCTTATTCTGTATTTGCCGCTTTATCTTGTACTATCCATTTCATCTTTTTAATCAAGATTATAACTTAAATTTCATATATTAACTTCATTTAATTTTTGTGTTTTATTAAGAAAATAATTCATAAACAGAAATTAATTAAGTTATGATTTTACTTTCAAGTCCTATGTGCACTTCTCACAACAATTTTGATTTTGACTGAGATGAAGATTGCTAATCCTCACCAGCACTAAGATAATACCTTAAGACACTTCCCTTGTATAATTTTTTTTATGGCCTCTATTTCTTAATTTTTTTTAGCAATTCAATTATTTGATGAAGAGCAAAGTATTGGTTTGCATTCTATAGTTTTTATGTGTCAGAAATGTCTCATTAATTTAGTTTGTTTATGAAATTTAGCATGCAATTATATAGGAGTTTTTGGTTTTCTTTAGTATAATTTGAAGTGGCTTAGATTTTGTCTTTTTTTTTTAAAAAAAAAAAAAAAGAATTTTCCTCTTTTTTTTAAAGAAATATTTTAAGAATTTTCCTTATGGTTTATTTACATGTGGTTTTTAAATGGAGATTGTTGGCTATCAATGTAATAATAATGTTGGTAATACTTTTTCAGGTTAATCTTCCCAGACTTCAAGAAATTAAGTGGTGGCTACTTTTCTTTCTAGTTCCAAAGATTCAAACATTTTGGACATTGGCGAGGGAAGCAAGACATTTGGGATGACTTTTCGTTCAACTGATTTTTTTATTGCATCGGCTTCTTATTGTGATTGTATGTGTCTCTTTTTGCATACTACTTTCAAACTTTGACATCATCTGTTGACAACGAGAGAGAGCACGCTTGTTAGCATCCATGTAACAGACATGGCTGTGTACCAGCGTGCTCTCTATCGTTGTCATAAGATGTGCTCAAAAGCAAGTTTCTTTTGCTTTCCATGATCATTCACCAAGCGGTAGGCAGGCAAGTTAATCTACACATAGATTTAGTGTGGTTGGAGTTTGGATTTGATGCTTATCCAAAGTAAGTTTATGTTTTGCAATGGATTCTATGGTTCAAAACCACCAACTTATTAATTTGTGTTATGCTATTGACATTTTATCTTCTTGTCTTTTGTTGTTCATACTCTGATTAGTCTGTTATGTATATGTTTTTTTCACCTGACTTGTTGTTTAGGGTTCTTTCACTCATTCTATGGTTTAAAACCTGTTGGATGTTAGTGGTACAAGACTCAATTCTGCATCAGAAATAAATTGTTTGGCGTATAAATTAATTTTTCTGCTTGGAATTTGGACATACTAGACTGTTTACTGATTCATGGGTCTACATAACTTTTTGCCCAATAACATCTCATTCTATTTATTTCTTTGGCCTTAACATCCTTTTTCCTCTGTCAATCTATTTGTCGTCCATAGTTTTTAGTTATTTATAGTTTTTAGTTATTTTTCATTTGATTGGATTTTAATTAGGTCTTGTCTAAATAAAACTTTGTACTATTTTTTTTCAATGTGTAATCTTTAACTGGCTATATTTTTGGCGGTGTCTAATAAATAACTCAACTAAGCACTAAAATTTTAGCATTACTACTGATGGTGCACCAAATCCCACATCAATTAGGAGACGAGGGGCTTCGGTCCTTATAAGCTTAAGTCTCCCCTCTTCCCATGAGGCGCTTTTTTCTATAAAGAATAAAACTGTGTGGTCTGTCGGATCCCCCAAGCCAAAGCAGACAATACCTCATGAGCGGCCCTACCATGTGCTGGATTTGAGCCGTTGCATCATCAACTAGTATTAAAAGATGATGCTAATATCAATAGCTTGACTTATTTTTGAGTTGTATAGATTCAACATTTATCTGCTAGCTGATTAAGTTTTAAGTTTGCTCTTACAATCTCCCTAGATATACAACCCCACCCTTAGATATGAGTTATTTACTTGCTGGAAGTTCGTGTTTGGTTGTTCACCATCATTTTGCACATTAAAGGACTTGTTGCAAGGCTTTTAGAATGACTTAAAGATGAATTTCCTTCATTCTGTGTGTACATAGAAAATCTCTTATTTAGACTTAGAATTGAATTTTAGGTTAACATTGTATAGAAATGCACCAGATATAAAGAAGCAAAGAAAACAGAATAATATCGTTCAATTAGATGTCCTGATACACTAATTTTCACTAATTTTACTTGCATACAAAATCTTCTGCTACTTCTAATAGATTTTATTCCTTCTGCATCAAATGCTTCTGATATGAAAGAATCTTCTGTTTTTCATAAATTTTCATCTAGTTTTGGAATTCTCATCTATTTGCTCCTTGCAATTGCTTTTATGTTGGCTAATGTTTCTACTAATTGTGCAATGGATATTTTTAAGGCTATTGGTATAAGAATTCAAAATATTTGTGACTTTTGACAATTTTGGCCAATTCTTTTAATTTAGGCAAATCTATCTCAATGTTTAAATCTTTTACAATTTTAACTAGTTAAAACATGGTCAAAATTAGAACACTGATGTCATGCATGATATGAAATTTAATGTGGGATCAACTAGATTGTTACTGATTAATGCTTCATCCTGTGCCCATCAGTGCTTGACCAGAAGTGTTTGATTGCAAATAATTTTGAAGGGGTTGTGATGGATCGGTGAAAATTGTTAGCTACAATGGAATGAAAACTTGAGATGTGATATTGACTTGCTTAAGTTGCTTGTACATAGCAACATCCTACAGTTGAGATTGTTGCATTTTATGTTGGGGGCTAGTTACCACTTCTAAAATAAATACTTGTCCTTTAAGTCCTAAATTTGCACTTAGATTGAAGCAAATCAGAAGATAAAATTTCCCTGCGTGAACAAGCTCAGTGAAGTCATATTCGTTGCTTGAGCTAAGCATTGATTATACCAACTCAGAAAATATGTTGGTTTTGCATGAAATTGTACTGTTTTTACTATAAAGGTATATGAGTAACATAAGATCATTCTTTTCTTTTTTCTTAACAAAACAGCTGTGAGGTGGATCACACTGCAATTTTTTTTTTTGGTGATATCACCCGGTAATTTACTTGCCGAGGAGTTTCTGGAAGAAGGTTTGTTTTTTGGTATGTAACGAATATTCGATTAACGATGTTTTTTAATAAATTAAGTGGCTTGAGAAATTAGGAATGGTTGTGCTATTATCTTTAAATAAACACATTCCATGTTTGTCAATACATTATTTGTTTATCAGACATTCAGCTAACCTATCATCATAACTTATAACTATTTTTTGTTCTTTCTTTCTTTGGATTATATTTGTTTTTCTTGAAGGTCAGGATAATCAAACACAAAAGTCCGAGCAAATGCAGATCAAAAAGAGATAAATGCTCGTGTACTTGATAGTCTTCTGATCACCCTGGTTTAGTACATGTAAGTGGTCCATTAAATGGCAGCAAATGTCTATCTTGGAGCAGATTCATGCGAATTATGTTGGGCATGAGTGTGAAATTAGGTTTTCTGTGAATAGGAAAATGATAGAACCAAGTCAGGATCCTGAAAATTATGAAGGCTGTTTCCAATGTGATTTGATGGTAACATCTTGGGTTGTAAATGCTATATCCAAAAGAATCGGTAGATGTGTTTCTCTACTCAACAACTGCAAAAAAGTCATGGGAGACGTCAAAAACAATGGTTCTCAAGTGTATTGGGTTCATAGGGAAATTGCCTCTATTTAACAAGGTAACTCTACTATTGCAATTTATCTCACTATGCTTAAGAAATTATGGGATGAGCTTAGTTGCATTGGTACTTAGCACTAATGTTGCTTAGACAATAATGGCTAATTCTGCTAATCAAACAAGACTTGTGCACTTTCTTATAGACCTAGATGATGTGTATGGAGTACTGGTGGTGAATTGAATCCATATTGAGTTGAGGGTGGCCACCGTTCATGAACCGGCCGGTTCCGGTTCGGAACCGCCGGTTCACGGTTCGACCTAAGGTGGAACCGAACCGGAACCGGCTTAACCCCAGTTTCGGTTCATGATTTCGGTTTTTTGGGTTCAATTTTTACGCATTGTAAAAATGTTGTATTATTTTAGAAAACAAAATATACCACGAGTAAGAAAAAAGAGTTGTAAGTTACATTTTTTGAATTTTTGACATAATTTATTTTTTTTTTCATAAAATGAACCAGAACCAGCCAGTTCGGAACCTGAACCGGCCAGTTCCGAACCTGAACCGGCCGGTTCCGAACCGGAACCGGCCGGTTCAAGGTTCAAGAATGGTGGAACCGGCCCTGAACCGCTCCCACCCTCGGTTCAGGTCCGGTTCAGCCCGGTTCCGGATTTGACCGGTTCCGGTTCCGGGTTTGACTAGACCGGTTCCGGCCGAAACCGGCCCTTGGCCACCCCTGAGAGTATCATAAAAGTGTTTAATCACACTACAATAGTACTAATTATGTACAATCAAAGTAAACTTATTACACTTAGACAAGAACCTAAAGCAAAGCATAACTAAACAAAGTATTATTATTGCTGAGAATTCTAAATAAATATATTATGTTGAATGAGCATATGTGATGTGGATGTATATATGAGCATCTATGTTTGCATATGGTTATATATTTGTTGTATTCATGAAAAGGAGGCTTTTGGTAAGATGCAAACATTTGTACCTATAAAAATGGAATTAAACACTATTAGATCAATTTTTATTTAATTACAACTATTGATTATCTTGGTGTATCAATACCCATAAAATATATTAATGAATATAATTAATTAAATTGTAATTTAACGGTTTTAATTTCAATTGTATAGATACAACCGTTTGTACTGTGGAATGACTCTGAAAAGGAATGCTGGATGTTCTTTAGTGAATGTGCTCAAAATAAACTTGGAAGGTCACTGTTGTTAGTTGGTTGCTAAGATGTTAAATAATGCAAATATACAAGAAAGAGAAGACCATAAGAGGAGAAATATTCTTCATATTTGTACTTCTGTTCTATTATTGCGTCAGAAATCATTTTTTTTGAGCTGCAGAAATCATTTTTTTTTATTTCATTTAATATATATATATATATATATATATATATATATATATATATATATATATTCATATTCTTCATTTTCTATAAGCTCATATTTTCACTTTATGCGAATCAATCAGGAAGGTTGAATTATAACTAATTATAGATAGTTTTTTGCTCTATCACAAATGGTCACGTTCACTAAGATAATTTATGAATGTAAAAACTTAGCACAAAAATTGCAGATTAATTAAGGTGCTTACAGAATTCATTAATCCAAACATCATTGTACTATCAATTTAAATGTACATGATTTAGTATCCGTAAACAAAAATCGTGTGAAAGATATATGTTAAGATTTTTTTAA
The DNA here is from genome assembly GCA_949673435.1 of Macaranga tanarius. Taxonomy (NCBI): domain Eukaryota; kingdom Viridiplantae; phylum Streptophyta; class Magnoliopsida; order Malpighiales; family Euphorbiaceae; genus Macaranga; species Macaranga tanarius. The sequence continues at coordinate 9,254 of CATIWO010190702.1, forward strand.
AAAAAGATTATACCAAAATATTTTAAAATTTTAAAATTGTTTAGTGAAAAGAAAATAATTTCATGCTACAATTCAATCCGATTAAGTTTTAATACGAAAATGAACTAAGGTGGGCTATTGTATTTATGCTGCATGCTATATATAATAATATAATTTACAAGAATTCAAACATTATTCCAAACAAAGATTATCTATACTTTTAATAAAGGAAAAATATTTTTGGACGAAAAAGGACATCAATATTTTATATAATAACACAACTAACATTATCATGTATTTAGATAACTAAACTTTAGCATGTAAATTTGAATTTCAATCAAATTAATTCAATCATAAATATAAATTACAATAACTAAAATTTCAACAATTTTAAATATTTAAAACTCTAAAATTTCAACTAAATAATTGAAATAAATAAATTTATAATAATAAGATAAAAATATATTTTATAAATTCAATCTATCAATCTAGACAATATAAATAACATTATATAATAATATATTTTTAATAATTTTAAAAGGAAAAATACAATTACATATTGATGATTTTTTTATATAATTAAAATAAATTTATAAATTTACAATAAATATTATTTAATCTATACTTTATATAAAAGTATGAATAAAGGGAAAATATTTTTGGACGAAAAAGGACATCAATATTTTATATAATAACATAACTAACATTGTCATGTATTTAGATAACTAAACTTTAGCATGTAAATTTGATTTTCAATCAAATTAATTCAATCATAAATATAAATTACAATAACTAAAATTTCAACAATTTTAAATATTTAAAACTCTAAAATTTCAACTAAATAATTGAAATAAATAAATTTATAATAATAAGATAAAAA